>JAIFRP010000042.1:8011-25555 GCA_032403825.1 Odynerus spinipes | reverse complement strand
CTCTCTCTCTCTTTTCTTTCTTCTCCCGATCAAATTTCAATCTGCCGAGAGTCAAGTTATCCTCGTAGATGATGGATATAATCCGCAATTTGATCATTTTTACGAAAGTTAATCAAGTATTAAGTAGGAAGGATGATGGGGGTAATCTCGGTGATATTTTAGATATTAGGGAATAGGGAGCAGCCTAAATGACTGCTTTGGAAGAATTTCTTCGTATACATTACCGGCCAAAAGTTTGGAATCACTGTGTAAGTATGCAGATCCCGAGAAAAAGGATATTTACGAGAGGAAACGAAAATTATGTGAACACATTTGTCAGAAAACTTATAAATAGTATTCGTAGTGATATTTTTTTTTATCAAGGAACGAGTATTATTCTCTTCGATGTCTCTGTTCGTGAGAATGTTGAGAAAATATGACAAATGCTCGATTTATATATTCCTTCGGCCCCAACGTCGTCCAATAGGAATCTAATATTATTAATATTAATTTAATCTAATATTAATAGGAATCTAACAGAATATTTTTCTCGTTGCCTTAAACTGGGTGTAAAGACTATGAAAGAGCATTTTGGACATAAGAGAATGTTGAAATCTCTTAGAACATAATTCCGCTTGTTAATATTTCCATATAATAATGATAGATCGTTTAAAAATTTATCAATATATTCGATTTTTACGATAACCAGCAAATGATTCCAAACTTTTGGCCGGTAGTGTAAATAAAACTAAAAACGTGAAAGGGAAATCTTCTCTCATCGACGTGAAGTCATGTCTGATGAGCAATTAATGATTCCCGCTGTACATACATATGTACATTATAATATACACACGACTAAATGTCTCTTAAAATGTGCGTCTGTCCTTTGTTCGCGAAAATGTCAGAAAAATTGCTGTTAAAAATCGCTCTAATCCGAGTAACAAAAAGGATTTTATTATCATCGATGAACAAAGCGTGAGGAAGAAAAGAAAATGGCAGATCACCTGGACCGCGCGTTTCAAGAAATCGTTCGTGATATCGAACTGAAATTGAAGACATGCGGCAAAGAAGGTTAGGTATGGTCTCGATAAGAGAATCTCTGATAAAAAAAATACTAATGGACGTACTCCGACTTTGATCTAATTATAGTTTAAAACTCGCGCTTAAAATATGCTTTTTACGTCTCGCGAAAGAGAGATAAGGGAATAACGCTATAAAATAATCATAGATCAAAGGGCTGTGCTTGATATGCTCGAAGAAACGAGTAAGGATATTTGCAACGACGAAGATAAACGGAGAAGAAACGATCGTGGCCGTTACTTGCTTTATATGATCGATTCTGGAGAAAGACCGTCAGACAAATTTAATAAATCCGAAGGCGATAATTGTTGCGGAAAATGTCACTCCATTGGACCGTCGACCTCCGTATGTTTTAAATTGCACGTTTTATTTGATAAAAATAGCGACAATAGACGTCATATTGGAATATTTTTATCTAATTATTATTTATTCAGAAAATACCATCCTCGAAAAAAAGTCTTCTGGAACGATTGGAACCAAAGGTACACGAATGAAAAAATAGCTAGAAAGCTTTAACAAAAGATAACAGTTTACCAAAACCAAAATGTATTTTTATAGACCGATATGATCGGCATACGCGACGTTATCAACCGAGTACGCTGCGACGAGATCACGACTACGGCTGAATTTATTTTCAATATTATGTATTACGTGAAGGATAGTGGGGTGACTCTTCAAGAAATTTTCGAGAAGAACTTACAACTTTTCCGTGAAGTCGTGGAAGACACTATTGATCGACGGGTATGCGAGGGTAAACGGTATTTGAAGTCTTCTGTGTAGTTAATCAATGACGATCGCGTAATCATCATGACCGACCGAGCATCGTAATGCTTTTAAATCTGCAAAATTTTGATCATTAATTTTTTAATTCGATCTTAAATATTTTATTAGAAAACTATACTTAAATCTTCAAAAAATACTCATGTCCATATGTAATTAATGTTGAGTCGGTAAAGAAGATTCAGTTTCTCGATTATAAATGAGTAGCGATCATTCGAAACGCAATAATTCCCTTTTAATCGTAAATGTAAGCACAAATCGTTTAGAAAGATTTAGAATAATATTAAAATTTAATATATTAAATGTTAAAATATTTTTTAAACATTTTTGCAATTTACTGGAGATTTTCCCAAGTGGATTTATTGCGTTTTGTATGATCGCTCCTCAAACAATAATGACGACTGTATGAACAGATACAGGATGAGTGTGACGTAATGATGCACACGCAAAATGACATCAAACTAAAATTTCGAACGCTGACGGAAGGAATGGAACGTAGAATAAAAAAAATCAAAAGGCGTCTTTTTGAAATTTCACCGGACTTCGATTGGTTAACCGATGGCAAAGATAAGAGGAAGTTATCAAAGTTAATCGTTAAGGTAATTTATCATCGATCCATATTTATCATTTGAATCATGCTTTATGTGTATGTATATATTCTTAGAGATATCCTGAGACGAAAGAACAGCCGGATGAAACGGAGAAACTCATTCACCAAGCTTTCATGCGCGGGCAATGGCTGAACAAAGAATTGTCGCGTCTACAGGAAGAAAACGCGAACCTGAAGACCTACTTGGATAAATTCAGATGTCTAGCGGAAGAAAGAAAGGCTCAGGAATCGCATGTTCCGCGGATATTACAAAAGGAGAAGAAACACTTGGAACAAGAATTGAACAAGCAACGGAAGATTTATAAACAAAACTTGGAGATGATCGATGACCTTTATATCGATTACCAAACGTATAATTCCGAAAATAATAATACGGAAAAGAGTTTTCATTAACATTGTCTTTAGTCGTCGTAAATTTTTCATAAATTTTATTAAATTTATTAACATAAAATAACTTTCTACATTGATGATGTTGATATTATATAGATATAAAACATTGTGGTATGTTTATGGTTGTTCATGTATGCGTGTATCTGTATATATTTATCATCATCATCATCATCATCATCATCGTGATCATAATTATCGCTAACGTTATTAGATTATTGTATTATATTATTACTCTTGTTTCTCGTCGTCGTTGTTATTACATTATTATTTATTAACGTATATACACGATAGAGTCCATATAAAACCACATACCCATCTTTAAGAAACATTTTTTTAAATTTACTGTACAAATACCAGTCGACTTTTGAACTCCATACGGAAGGTAATAATCTCATCAAATCTTATGTGCGTAAGCAACCAATCGAATCGAACTATAACAATGTGTGTATATGTATATACATGCTGCTATAAAAGTACTAAGTACGAATCGTCGATAAATTTTCATCGAAGCGGTTAATAATACTCGACGTTAGTTAATTTTTTCTTATTAGCGAAAATAGAAAAATAAAATTACGTTATCGCTTCTGGTAACGTTGAAATTGAAACTAAAAACACTCGCCAATAAACGTATACTTTTTTTGGTCTCGATGATTTAACAGCAACATAGCATAAAAAACAATTGTATCGTCAAAGTGGTAATATAATTTCTATAAAAAAAAAGAAATTAATACAAAATCGCAGTCTCTAAGGCAATTCTACTTTAAAAATCTATAAATACAAATGCTGATACTATCAACAAACAAAGAATGATTTTTGGTTGATTCTACGCCTGGTCCTAATGACCCTGCGCGCATTTAAAGTATCTCGTTTGAAGCGTGTCTCATCGATAGAATTTTTGCTCTTGTTTCTCAGTGGTCCCCTCGTTAGGGACCCACGAAAGCAATACAATTGTTTACTCAATGAATGAGGACACACAACGCAACGAATCGATCAACGAGAGAAAGAGAGAAAAAAGAAAGAGAGCAAGAGAGAGGGAAAGAGAGAGAAAGAGAGAGGGAAAGGGAAAGAGAGTTCAACTAGTGATGGGCATTCAATATTCTATCTTACAAGTTTTCAAGTAATTTAATCACCGCAGAGTTTCGAATCGATTTGGTATTTATTCGAAATCAGAAATTCTTGAAATTCTTGAAAGCCTCGAAGTCTTGAAAATGTTAACTCTTCATAGTGTTAATAAATGTAGAAGTGATGTGTGTGTGAATTTAAAAAAAACACGAACGTAAGAGGTCTTGAAGACTTTTAAGATTTTCAAAATATTCAAGAGTTTTAAGAATTTCCGATTTCGAATATTATTTGAAGAGATTCGAAACGTTCGATGCATGGATAGATTCGAAGTATAATTCGAACTGATTGATAGCCATCACTAAGTCCAACGACTAAACAATAATCAGCACGAAGTTTCACGTTTTCTTCGCGGTGCCAACTTCACTGCCATGATGACTCGAAGCTTTGGATTTCCTGTCTGGATCCATAGCGATGGAGATAAATTCCTCCGAGATTCTTTTATCCAGACCAGTATAGGTCTGGGCAAAATCTACTTGATCCTCACCGATCGTGGAATTGATCCTCTTGAATTCGTTCTTTCCCTCCGATTGCCGTTTCCTTTCGACGGTGTCGCCGTGTTCCGGTAAACTTTGGCGCTTGTGCTTCAGCCGGATCTAGACGACAGACGTATACACATCAACTCATAATAGGATACTTATTTTATTTCTAGCGTTGTAATTAAATAATTTAAAAATTTCATCATTATATACTATGTAAGAGCCAATAGCTTAAAAGCAGGAATGGAACCTGCGACTTTATAAAATCTTCTGTGCAGTCACGTTCATCCTTTATCTGCACTTTATTTTCTCAACCCTGTTTTTATTAATTAACACACGTTAACTGTCACGCTAGATTTGCATTACATTTTCAGGGAGCCACAAGAGAATTTAACAGAATACACCTTACTTCATTTGTATATTTTTACAACATAATAATAGTATTCACCATTTGCGATGGCGGCCGTTGCGAGTAAGGCATATGCGAAATTACGGACACTGGTCCGTAGGGTGACGGTGGTATAGTGATCGAGGCAGCAGGAATAAATCCTCCGGGATATTTTCCTGGCGCAGCAGGCACTCCATACGGCGACTGTAACGATAAAGCATAACATATTATCATACGCACACGTATGAATATTTTTTTATCCCACTCTCAACATTCTTCAAAGAACCCTTGCTGATAGGAAATACAGAGAATGGAACGCGCGAGTCGTCGGAGAAGACGAAGAACGAAATGTAGGTGCCGAAATAGCCGGAGGCTCTTCGCCAAGACCAGAATTTTCCTCGAGCGACGATCGACGGTCCGAACTTTCTAGTTACTCGTGTCACTGACCTACACCGAAACCCTTTCCGTCTGCTCAACAACGTAGCGTGCAGCAGCACCAGGTTGATTCCGAAAAACTTACTCGAATCAATGGATGAACCGGCATCACCGGCTGAACAACGTAGATCGGCTGATTCTTCGGCACGTGATTCTGTGCGACGACCCACTGCTGGACCATGTTACGCGTCTTCAATCGACCGTCCACGCAACCGACCTCGTCAGGTTGATTCGATGATCTCAGGCAACTGCATAGTTTCGGTGTCAAGGTCAGACAGGTGTAGCCGGAGATGAGTAGTTCGACCACGCTGCTGATCAAGAGACCGATGCTGGCCAATAGACCGGCCCAACCTCCCTCGATTTCCAACATATTGTTCTCCTCGCCCTAACGACATAAAAAAAATAATATAAATAATATGAATAAGAAATAGAAAGATTCACTTGGACAAATTCACGTAGTAACGAGCAATCACGCGGTACGTTCCCACGAACACAAATAATGGTCTTTAAATAATTAAGACGAGGCTCGATCGAGAACTCCCGCCATTTTGTTATAGGCATCCATTTCACGTCCACTCCACCGAAGCGATCTCTGGAATTTCATAATGGTGCTTCATGACCGCGTTTTAGCCTTGGCATTGATAACTTTCTCCAACGATCGTCTCCTTTGCGAGTAAGCCGACGCTTCGAAGGAACGTACGAGTTGCTCGCGAATCGGGACGGGAGACACGAGAGAGGGGGAAACGGGGTCATCGATAAGGGCTCGGCCTGTTAACCGATACTCGTCTCGATTGGAAAAGATACATTAAAGTATCCTCGAAGAAGACGAAGAAACGGGACGAAGGAGAAAAATTTAAAAAAAAATCCTTACGGGAAACGCGAGCAGGGTTACTTCCGGTGTCCTCTGTGAATCCCTCACGACTGCCGTCAAGGCCGTAATGGCGGCCATGTTGGAAAGCGCCAAGGCCACCAAGCTCGAGGCCAAATGTGCCGTCGAAAATCCTGAATGCGTTCTTCCGGATGAAGTCGCTAAAGTTGCTACCACACCGAGCGCGCCGGCTACCAGTGCACCTGCTCCTGCCCACAATCCTGCACCTGATCCACCCAAGGAAGCGCCATGGACCAGCACGAGAACACCGAAGACGACCAGGACGATACCTGAAGAAAATTTCCGCATGAACAATTTTTCTACCCTTCCCTTTTCTTCTTCTCATCTTTTCGATCAACGTCGATCTCGTCTTGTTTGCGGCAAGAAACGTTCATTTTGATTCTGGCGAGTTGCTACATGCACGGCACATTTCAATTTTTCACGGTTTACGAATCTTACAGAATGGTCTCGCTAACGCGTGCGATTATAACTTTCTAAGTGAAATGTTTTCACTTTTATGCTGTTTTCTATACACAGATGACTGTACTTATATGTAGATACTTATATGCCTATGCACGTGTATAGAGATGTGTGTAGTTCCTTCTAATGAATTTTTCTTTTTCTACTCTATTTAGTAGCAGCCTTCGAATCGAAGATGCTCGTGCAGGTGTTACGAGAACGAACGTTTTATTTTCCATCATCATCATCGTGATAATCAGTGCATTTTCGAATTAGATCTTTCTCGAGTAACGATCGCGAACAACGCGAAGAAAATAAAACCAAATATTAACACGTTATTTACCAATTGTGAATTAAGCGGTGAAATAAACTAAAAACATAGGACATCATTGCTGTTGTAGATTTTTAAAATTTAATATCATAATATATAGAACGCCGATGTATAAGCTACAGGTTGCTAAAAACTAGCAATAAAACCTATTAATCGACTACTGCTAAGTAATACGTTAATAAACGCATCTTGCTTGAGCACACCTTCGGAGAACCAAATTAGGCTCTTGTCTCGTGAACTTACCAAGAAGTAATTGACCGCACGAGGTGAACATAAGAAGATTGGAATCGTCCTTAGCCTCGGCATTTTGTAATTTCTGTCCTTCCTCGTCTTGGCGTTGCCTCGCTTGCGGCTGATGTTGCTGTTGTTTCTGTTGTTTCTCGGATATTAATATCTCCTTAGAGTGTTTGGATTCCAAACAGCTTTCAGGCTTCGAGTCAGCATTGCTGGAATCCTTGGACTCGTTCGAATCATTAGAGTCCTGGCTTCTGACAGTCGAGTCAAAGGCCATCGCTGTGTTATCAATCTTCTCTTTCATTTTGTAACTCTATCCTTTCGGTTTGATAACGCTGTCTCTCTCTCTTTCTCTCTCTTTTTCTTTCTTCTATTCTTTCTCGCTTACATATTCCTTTATTACCAGAAATTTCGAATTCGACTCTATCAGCTACTCCTCCCCTTCTTATTCTTACGCTACGTAATCTATTAGGTTGCTGAGTTGCAGGGGAAAGGTCAATAGACGGTGTAGTCGCTGATCCGGTTGGCACAGTCCGCTGACTCGCAACGATCTGTAAATTAAACAAAAAAGAAATGTGTCGATCGTTGTTTACAAATTGTGCGTATGATTTTATTCGTTCTCAACAACAAGCAATTGTCAACCGGTGTGACGCGTGTAGTCCACAGGTGTGCCGCGAGAATTTGTAGAACATTCACTGCCTGACTCTATCCAGTCAGGTGTTCTGACTTCTTTTCCTTTAAATCAGGGGTCGGCAAACTGCGGCTCGTGAACCACAAAACGTCCCTTTAGGTATTTACTTAAATTAAAAACGACTAATTGAATAATTTTTTAAATAATTTTTTAATTATTCTGAGGGACAGGCTCTTTCGTCTCTAAAATTTACTGACCCTTCCTTCAAACTGTCAAATCAAAAGAATGATTCTAATGTATTAACTTTTTTACTAGATATACCGTAGATTCTTAGTAATCAGTCTACGTGTGTCGTAAGATGGAAAAGGTTAAATATCGCAGTTCTAGATGCAGCTTGGCAAACGGCAGGCTGTAACCTTCGAGAAAAGGATAACCGGCTTGAAATGAAGTCACACCCTATTCTTTTGGTATTCACATTTTTGAGCTCCGTTAAGTATATAAATAATCTGTCTCAAGGATGAAGTTATCATGGATCGATCGAAAATGGTATTAATGACCTTCGAAGATACAGGAAGGACACCAAGGAAGGTATTCAGACCGTTGGTTCGATTTCACGGAAGATGCACGGAAGCTTCTCGGCTTCCGGAGTCATAAACGCGCGTTGTACCGTGACAATTACCTGGCAACGTTACACCGGGAGGAAGAATACCTCAACTATGGCTGGAACAGCGTACACTGTTTGTTAATGACTTAACAAAGACCTACCGTTTATTTAATTTAACTTTTCAAAGCGAATCAAGGACTCTGACATCAATCACAACGAGTAATGTACGAGTGTAACATAATGGCCGTCCGTAAAAAAAAAGAAAACAAAAAGAAGAATTACATTAGAAAGATCAAAAGTTGGCAACCCTAACGATCCTAAAATTAATCTCCGAAACTGAACAACAAACGAAGGATGGCTTGCAATAATGATCTCCTGTTAAAAGGACGTCGGCCTGAAAGTGGGATGTGTTTTAAAGCGATTAACATACCAGGTGGAGAACAATCCCACTGCACCGCGTTTCCTTCGCGATCAACGCGCGGGCTAATTGTAAGATCGATCGAAGGACTTTGCTAGTCGAGAAACGTCTATTACCGCTCAACTGCACTCGCGCGTACACACGTGTGAACGTCACGGGAAAGTTCGCTTCGAAAGAAACTCGCACGTGTAAGCAAATGGCACTACTCGCTGCTATCTATACACTCGAGAGCAATCGGATCGACTCGAACGCGCACAATCGATTGGGCATATCGACGCGAATGAAAGGAAATTTGAAAAAAAATGTCGAAACGATCAAAAGACTGAACAAGCAACCGGTCGATCGCACGTCCGTACTGTGACTGGTACGTTTGGAGGCAACACACGGAGAAGAGAATCGCGAATGTTTTAGCTCCCGTCTCTTTTCCCCTCCTCTTCATCCTACCGCTTTCCCGCTAACCGTACCGCCGTACGTACAACGACGCCGCCTTCGTTCACCTTTCCCTCCTTTTCTTCAACCTGCCTCGGCTCAGATTTTATATTCGACGGCAGCACGCGGTTATCCTTGCCCACTTGTCATTGTAACGCGAATTCTTCGCTCGGATAGCTTTGCACGTGTTCTGGAATATGTTTTAGCTTTTCTAGATGTCGATGGTGTATTTGGACTCTTTGGGGATACCATATTGGTATTAAATATAATATTGATATCAAACGTGTCTAAATATCTTAATTTTTCGCGGTCTTATGTCACTCATCGCGTGACGTCGCTATTCTTCTACTGATATAGGTCCCATGTCACGTCTCGGGTGAACTTTTGTAAAAATGCGTTAAAACTAGTAGAAATCTATTAAGCTTGCAGTTTTTTTTTAACGTGGAGGAAATCTTCAAGACACCCCGTAAAATGTGACGGGGTAGCGTCAGACTCTTATCGACTAAAACCTCCACGTTGGACCCTGGTCCCAACGCCGGGAAGCCACCTCCCGACGCAAAACTGGCAACCGAACTTATTTATGTTACAACTTAATAAAAGCATCGGTACACGAATTACCATTGCTAAAAACTCGTTACTTTCTTGCATACATTTAAATGAGATATTTAATTTAGTGTTTAATTTCAATAAATCGATTTTTGTTATTTAACTATTGTAAATTAATATTTACTTTGAGTATTTGAGTGATGTTGAGTATTACAACATTTCAACCTCCCATTTTTATTTATCCTCACGGAAAGGAAAAATCATTCTGCCAGCAGCGATCACCTAATTTCTAGTATTTCTTTCAAACACGTACGTTAGATACAAATCTTCGTTCATCTCGTGGAAAACGTTAGGCGAGTTCTCGTGCGTAACAGGTTATAACCGCTGGATGGTTCTCTCGCTCGCAACGCGCCCGCGTACGCTCGGGCGATGCTTTCCTATTTACAATTAGCCTGCGCGCGTCTAATAAGTTTTCTTCTCGCGATAAAAGCCATAACGCTCGCGTTGCCGCGTCGCGTAGCCGGAGAGCATATCTCCCGTTTACCAACTCGCGAACCGCAGCCGCCACGCACACCAACGAATCCTAACTTGCTTCTTCTTTCTCTTTTTCTATTTTACGTACGTATACATAGCTATGTAAACGGTGCGTGCGCGAACAACGTCTATGTAGGTGCACGCATAGCTGACAATAAGCACAGGTGGATATAGGATCTATGAATTCCTTTGAACCGGCCAGCATCCTAGAGCGGAAACTCGACTCGAATCTTTTCTAATAAGATCTTCGATACTTGTGGAAAATAGTGAAAAAAGGTAAAAATCATGAGACTGGTAGAATTTAAGGTTTTTCCTTTCGAATTTATTACTTCTGTTTGTAAAAAAAAAAGGAAAATGGCGATCGGACGATCAAAGAGGGCAAAAGCGTCGTTATCGAGCGGTATAGCGTAGACGTCGATGCTCGGAGAACGAGATGAAGTCTTCGCGCGCGAACTCTGAGCCTCCAGAGGTTTCTCCGCCTTTCTAAACCGACTTCCACCGAGAGAAATGTACTGCTGCAACGGAGAGAGAGAAAGAGAAAGAGAGAGCGGTCAAATAAACTGACGTTCGTGAATCCTCGGCTTCTTGAACACTTGAAATTCACCTCAGGAATTCGAACGACGTCATTTTGTTTTCAAACAATTTCTGAACGCCAAGATATTTCGCTACTTCGGCTTCTCCAGTTCTATCTTCGTAATTTCCCTGCTCCGCGAAGGAGAGCGAACTAAACTGACGCCGTTCGTAGGTTAATGACATAACCCTTTCCCCGATACTTTTTGTCCAGGAACAAGAACGGTCCGTGATCTAATCGATTTCCCGAACTTTTGCTCGGATTTCGGTGTAACGACGACGTTTATTTTTAAAAAAGATACTTGTCACGATCGAGCTAATGAAACGACGAGAATCCATATCGTATACAGTAAATCCCCGTATAGCACGGTTAGAAAATTAAGGAGACCTCATACAAAACGACACACATGGCGAGAATTTTTTATTTTTATATTACATAAAGAAAAAATAATATTTCCAATTTAATTTTGCCTTTTTTGAATTAATTGACATGATATCGTATCATTTAAGAATTCAATCACCGTGTTATATGGGGATCTACTGTATTTATTATCAGTTCATTCGACTCTGTCTCTCCCTCCACCCCTCTCTCGCGCTCTTGCAAAGCAAATGACGCGCGTCCAATGCCCGTAGACCTTCATAAGAGCGAAAGTTCCTTCGTGATCGCCATTTTTTCCGGCTTCGAGAGCGTGCCCCGCACGCCGGTGGTAAGGAAAGTGCCGATCGTTAGAAAACGACGGACGTGGGAAATGATCTAACAAAGTGTCAGGGTTCGCACCACGAGACTCGAACCCCAACTCCCGATGGGAGTCTCCCGTCTCGTTGCTCGAGGGAGAATTGTTCGTTGCGGTTGGAGCGCATTCCATCGAGATGAAATAATCTGACCTTTTCTTCGTTCGCAACCATTTTTCGATTCGCCGAACGCTCCAAGTTCACATTCGCGATCTCTTTGTTTTTGCAAGTGCAAAAATTACATTACATTTGTCTATTATTTTTGTGAATTATGCTATGTATACGATCTTGATGAATTAAAGTTGTTATTTAAAAATGCGTACTTTTAAGTTATTCTATGTAGATCTTGTTTGAATGAATTAATAGTTATTTAAGAATATGTACTTCTATTCGTACAAAAAGTACTTAATATAAAGATACGTGATGTAATTTTTTTAATTTTTGGAATCTAACTATGTTTTTAGTACCAGTTTTTTGATTCGCATAACACGGAATTTCTTAGAAACCTAACTACCGTGTTAGACGAGAGTTACCTGTACCCATTTCCCATTATTCCTCTAATGATAGTAACGAGTGCACCATTATCATCGCGGAAATGTTTAGGAAATGTTTAGCGAAGCTGAGGTCGAGCTTCGCTCCGCGAAGTTATGGAAATTTGTACGTGGAAAGTCGTAAAGAGAAGGAAGCTCGGTAAAAAACGATCGTTCGGTGGAATTATTTGAACGGAGCGCAACCTCTCGCGCGATTTCGGTCAATCGCATGGAACGAACCCGTAAAGTGTTGCGAATTCGCGAACTCGTAATTAGTCTCACTGTAAGAAATTTAATATGCATTGTTGGCCCCGGCAGACTTTGCATAGGAGCGTAAGAAATTATCGCAACCCGGTATTTAAATGAAACCTATTAAAATTTCATCCTGCCTCTTTATGGAATGTTGGATCGGCTCTGGTAATTTTTATCGAGTGCAACGACCTGGCCGCCGTACTTGAAAATAATTTTACAAAACACAAGCTTTTCATAAGCAAAAATAACAATTTCCATTAGAAACGTCGATTTCGTAAAACGACAAATGTTTCTTTCTACAAAATAAAAAATAACAGATTAAAAACCTATTTTTTTTCGACTTCGAAAAGGAGAAGATTACTCAATTCGTCAGTGGGCGATGTTGCTTTTTTGTTATTTCATAACAATCAATCTACGATTCGTCCATCTACTGGCCTGCTTGTCCTAACTAACGAACTAACAAGCGAAGTTAAATAAAAGTTTATAAAAAAGGATGAACGATGTAAATGGTATAAATGCATACGGAAAGCGTGGTAGATCGGACAGGAAATATTCAAATGACGGGAGGCATAGGGAAGTGAATTAGAGAAGGGAAACTTGGCAGGTTATCGACACGATGGAGTCTGGTGCAGACTGCCGACTCTTAGAAACTCGGATCGATCGGAATGAAATCGATGCTCGATTACGGGTAAACTCGATATTACTTGCCCGGCAACGTAATCGAGCGGCGTCTATGCGCGTTAAAAGGTAAATCGGTCTCGTTTCGCTTTTACTTTCGTCCGTGGTATCCAAACTTCATTTAGATTTCTATTGAACATCGCTGGGACAAGTGTATCGAGCTAAAAGGAGACTATGTTGAGAAATAAAGATATTTTTTTTGTTTCCAAATGTTTTGTGTTTTCTTCGTCGGGTCGGCTACTTCTGGAACTACCCTCGTACTTTTCCTTCGTGCTTTTAGCGGTTGCGATACCACATCATTTTTTTTCAACATTGCCAATCAAAATTTATCAACACTCTCGAAAAGCATACGGAGCTATTGGTGGAATTATTCAAACAAGAAAAAGTCGATCCAAAGGTTCTTAATAATTAATGCACTTTTAAATCGAGATATTTGGGGATTTGCGTTTAAATTAATTTACAAATGTTATTTACAATGTGTTATTTAAAAAGTTATTTAAAATGTGTAATCTACTAACCCAATTAGAAAAAGATCGATAAATCGCGGCTCGGAAAAGTCGATATTGTATTTAGTCGAGAAGGTGGGCAGATATGGAATTAGAAATATTCATACCACTCGACTCGTTCCAGAATCTCAATTATTTCATCGTGAAGCAATGGCACGAGAGCGTCGACGAGTTTTGCAGGTATTTATTGAAATCCGCGTGCCATAGAGTCGTATCGCTCGCTATCTCCTCTAACTCGCAGTTACGCCGTAACGCACACGAGGAAACTCGCAGTCGACTGGAAAATCGAGTTTCTAAGCTCTTTCGCGCCTTTTTCCGGCAGAAAACAACGCACACCGGCGGAAGGTGACTTTATTGAAGCAGGAAACTGTATGTAGAGTGGCAGCGTATGCCGAACGAATCGCACGTATCGTCGTCGGCGCGACGGAGAACGGGAAGTCACTTTTCACCCCTATACGTCAACCATTCTTGTTTTTCCTTTTCATTGAACCGTATAGGATGACTCCCGTAACTAGAATGGATTATTGCTCTTTTCTGTGTATATACAGGGTGGTTCGCGTAAAGTGTAACAAGCTGTTTTCTCCAAAACCGCTGGAGATATTTAACTGATTTTGTTAAATTAAATAAGACAGTCAAATAGTCAGCTACGTTGTCCCATTTAATGATGTGAAGTCATATATACTGTTGATATTTAACTCATTCGAGATCAGAAGTCCTCTATATTTCTTCTACACAATCTTATATCTCGAGATGTGTTTTTTTTTCAATACTGATTAATAACAAATATGTTCACATGACGCACAAAGTGTGTCACCGATTAGATTGAATGACGTAAACAGTGGAATTAAAGAAACGTGAAGACGGAGAGAAGAATATAAATAAATTCCGTTATGAAAAAGAACATATACTAATTCTAAAAATTCCACTCGGATAGTATTAACCATTTATTTCCTATTTCAAGGCTATCAAGCCGAAATAAATCAATAATAATAACAATAAAATAATCCCTCACAGCTCGACACATATTTCCGACGAAAGTTGAAATTTTTTTTACACCAGGGTCTACCGTAAACTTTCTAGTCGCGGGATCGTAGCTGGAAGGTGCCATCAATGTTTTTTTCCCCTACAGGAAACCACCGACTATAAAAAGACGAGTGGAAAGAAGCGAGAAAGGATCCGAGCGATTTAACGACAACGACCGATCGACGTTTCTAATCGCGAATACGCGCGCGTGATTGTCGTAAATGACGGAGAAGGATGACAACACGGAAAGTTGAGAGTTGGTATACGAGGACGCGGTTAGTATGAAAGAGTTAGTATGTAGACGAAACACTGACGGAATTTCACCGTCGAATTTACTTTCGATATCGATTCGTTGCACGTATGTAAGTACGTACATATTATGTACGGACGCACGCACACGTGAGTCGTTAGAAAAAAAAAATTATCTAACAATAAGACCGACGTTCGACCTAAACTATCCCCCCCCCCATATAAAAATCATGGATATTTTATCGAGACGCGCACTCACACGTATCGTCGTGTTGTTAGTGATAGTGATTTCAATGCCTGCAATTTATTGCACGGTAGCGTCACGTACCTAATCGCATGGCACGTATGTACTTAAACACTTTCTCGCAATATTACATACGGGGTAGTGTTGAGATTATTAATAGACGAGCCTACCGAATGAAATTACAGGAAGCCTCCGTGTAACGCGACATTTCTATATAACAGGGTTTCGCTCCAACGCGGTGGAGAAGTGAGAATAAATAAAGAATGCATGTTGCAGGTGGAAGAGGAAAACAAACCGAGAGATAACGAAAGTGATGCTCGAAAATGTGCCGTTTCATTTCGCGCGCCATTTACAAATCATCTATACCTTCTTTCTACCTCGCGAACTCGAATTACGGGTAAGGTACGAAGAAGCGGTTCGAAGAAAGTTGCACGTTACGAGTATCCGCGAATGCTTCGGCCATTTCACGAAACTCGTTAAACTTTCGAGGAATCTTTTCCTTTCGCATTGTTCTGACTCTCTATCCCCTCTCTATTCTATCTATGTCTAATTTCATCAATTTTATAAATAATCTCATAAATCTAATACTTTGTATCAACATGTATCGACCGTCATAAAATAAGAAAACGGAATTACAAATCGTACGGATTATTTAAGATATCGTTAACATTTAAGTTACTTTAACCCTTTGCAGTCGGCAGATTTCGCTTTTGGGAGTACCAGCAGATCGGAGCAAATCTAGCGTTTCGCAGTTACTTTTCCGTACAGGATTTAAAGTCAATATATGGATATTAAAACACACAGAATTTGTTAAAACTGATTTGTTGTGTTTAATACTACTTATAATACGTAAGAATACAAAATGTTTAATCTCTGTAACATCGACTTCTACGACGATTTAAAAATGTCCCCGCTACGGGGACACCGATCGCAAAAGGTTAAGTTACATGTTAAGGCATTTCAAGTTACGGTTAATTTACCCTAAAAATACGTTTAAGGTACATACGATTAACTCACAATTACCTACGTTAAATTGAAGGTACGATAAAGTTACGCTTAAGATATATAACCACGTTAAAATACGTTTAAAGAGAGCCTATAAATCGTTGACAGAGATGAAGGTAACAAGTAGCTATCAATGAGGGAAGTCGTAACGCTATGATCGGAACGGTTAAGAGAGTAGGCCAACGAACTGACCGGTACAAGACCAACGAACCTCGTTCCCCGCAATGGAGCGTGCGTTTGCATTCCACCGCGACGTTCCTACAGCCTGCCGTATCTCGTCATCGTGTCGCGAAAGTAAAACGTGACTGGTACTGGCAGGAGCTGTCATTACGCTCGTAACCCGATTCGGAGACGCGACGCTTCGTGACGCCTCGCGTGAAAGCCTACTCCTCCATCTTCGAGTCGAAGAAAGTAGTGGTAGTTGTAGCAACAGGAATGATTTCGAACGTTACGTAAAAACATATCCAAAATCGATGGGATTGAAAAGCGATCGAAGCTTGCGGAGAATTCAATTCATATTTTCAATACAGATGGAGTAGTTTATAAATTAACGTTTTAACGTGTATATAGGACACGTAGGTAGACAAAAATGTGTATAAATGTTCAAAAAGTTTAATTAAAAGAAAAAGACAAATTTTACTTTAATTTTATTGGAATATTTGCTGTTTAACAAATTAAACTTTCAAAAGCTTTTATTGTAGATATTATTTTTTATGCATATATTCCTTCTGACGGTGAATAACACGTTTAACAAAATGATAGTGATATCACCGCTCGATATCGATACCGAATAAAAACTGGAAGGACCAAAAGATATTCTCTCGTTTAAAAGTGCGTGATCAAGTTCAGAGATTCAGGAATATAATTACTTCTTACGGTGAGCCGATCGAGTAAATGTTTTCATCGTTTCTAGGAGCTCGACATTCTCTCTCTCCCCCCACCCTTCTCTATTTCTCTATTTTCTCTCTTACTCCTCACCTTCGTCCTTGTCTCAAATTGTAAAACGAAAGACCGGCTCGCCTTGACCAAGCAGGAAAACACTCTGATCTCATCCTATAAACACAAACTATCAGCAGCATCGTCACCTCTCTCAATATCTTTTATCACTGGGGAGGAAAAGAGGCTGTGTAGAACATGTAGGTATGAAGAGGAATCATGGGAGCATGTAGGGGAGATGTGGAGGAGGATATGGAGAGGGGAATTGGCAAGAAAGGGTAAGAGAAGTTTTTGATGCAAGGGGGGGAGAGGGAGACAACTGATAGACAGGTGATAGTTTCATAGTCAACCCTTGCATCGTCTTATCACTGACAACCAAAAATACAAAGAAGAGAGAGAGTCGTCTTCCGAGCTTTGAAGAGGGAAGACGTGTACATCGACAACGCTTATAGTTTGATTCTTTATACGCTTTGTTAATAAACAGTTTAGTTCTTTTGTATTTAAA
>JAIFRP010000039.1:2620673-2637007 GCA_032403825.1 Odynerus spinipes | reverse complement strand
CTCTCTCTCTCTCTCTCTCTCTTTCTCTCTCTTTCCCTTCTTCCTTTTCTTTGATTTATGCGTCTGACCGTAGACAGGATCACGGACATGTCGTGTCTTATCCACCGAGACGGTTATGCAAGTCGATAGGCGATTTCTATCGTGTTTCTTCTTCCGTTCCTTCGGGAAAAATGGAAATGGAAAAGAAAGAGAAGGAAAAATAGAAGGCGATGACTTGATAGCGTTGAACATAAATTTTCGTTCGCTTCTGAAGTAGAAAATGAAGAAAAGTAGACTCGTTCGACCCGCGAAAACGATCTCGCTCGAACTTTTTAGTTTTGATTAAGTGAAATGGTAAATTGATAAAAAAAGTATGGATTTTAATCTAATAAATTGGGAGTGAAAGGCAATTTTTTAATAGTTAGTGATAAAATACAGATAATATTGTTAGATATAGATGACATAGTTTTAGCATTGTTGATAATGATCATGTGGTGATGTTGTATTTAATCTTTCAGATGATATTTGGTTTATTTAGAAAATTGTTGACTTAGATTTTGGGAAATTAACGTAACGTGTAGTTACAACTAATTTATTTATATCATTTATTTAGAGAGTAAATGATTTATGTAATAAACTCAATATGTTTTGCTAGCAAAGAATAATGTAATTAACAATAACTTAGGTACAATGTTTCTTAATAATGATATAACAAACTCGTGTGACGAGCGTAAATCTTTGTTTGCTTTAACCGCAAGTAAGGAAGACTACGGAGGGTAATTCTTTTTCGTACATGTAAGTTAGCGTGCGGTTTTACGAGCGCACGCTTTATAAGTCACAACGGTTTTAAAGGTGCTCGTAAAAAGAGTTTTCCATTTTCAACGACGAAATATTTACGGAATTTCATTTGTTTTTTATCACAGGGAAATATGGGTGAGTTTTTTTTCCGATAAGCAATTTTGTCACGAATTACAGTGACTTACTTCAACGATCGGAGCTTTGTAACAAAATATTATAATATTTTCAGTTTACTTTTCAAGCGGTTTTCAGATCATGTTTCAGTTCATATTGTGTTTTGTTTACATGATTGGCTAAAGAACAATCAAGATAAATGATACGGTTACTTAATTATTATTCAATAATTGCGTTTATTCTTGGATACTCTAAATTATTATTACTTAGAATTAAAAAGAGGAAACGATATTTTAATAAGATTAAAAGCTGAATGTCGAATAAGTATTTGAAATTTTCCGTTTTCGAGACTAGAAATAGTATCTATAATTTGTGCGATCCGTATATTTTGTGTAATATATTAAACTATAAATATGCGTAGGTATAATGTGTACGTCTATGACAGGTGTGTACTTTAGAATTACGTAAAATATACGGAAGATAAACATATGTATATTTGACAAACAGTTTCCAACATAAAATAGACATGTGTATATGTATATGTAGATATATACATATTACGTAGGTATATATGGGAATAAATGTGTATCTAAAATTTATATATTACGTATGTACGTTCATTACACGATCATTATATTTATATTCGTTATATTTTAGTTTAAAGATTTATTACGTTTATTATACCTTTCTTCATTATTGTTATAATATCATTATAATATGTGTATTTTTTATTATATATAAATATGAATGTATATAATATATAAATACGATTATTGTCGCTCATGGAAAAATTGTTAAACAAATTATCAAATTCGATCAGCTCGAGTGCACATGATCGTCTAGTTAATCGACAAGAATTTTTGTCAATTTTCAATAAAACAATGAAACAATAAAACACTGGGAGGCGCCTCGTTTGCTCGCGCAATTGGAACTCGTCGCGATTTCGTAACTACGCGGGCAGTTTTAACCGATGACGATATACCGTGGAAGTTAGGTAACCGAAAAGCGGTAAGCACAAATCGAAGTTGGCAGTGCAAAGAGTGAAAGAGAGCCGTCGAAAACGGCGAGTCCGCCGTTGTCAGTAATTCGTCGTTTTCGACGACCGATCGGCCGGTAGTCCGTCGATCGCGAGTAACGAAAAGAAAAAAACGATAATTCACTTTCGAAGACCGCTCGAAAATGGACGAAATCGTTTCGATTCTTCGTACGTGCCTCGATTTCGTGCGAGACACTTGGAGGAAATTCGATAAGGATCGCGAACTGGATAAAAACGAACGAGCGAACGATAATAACGCGAAAACGAGAGAACCGATTTCTCGGGAACCCTGGGAAGAAACCTTCCTTGCCGACGAGCCGAATTTGCGCGATCTTCTACAGGGTGTACCGACCGAGCACGATTTATTCGAGATCGTTTGCACGATAAATAAGTTCGTCTGTTTTTACATCATCGTCAGGGGTATAAATTTCATAGTGTTCGTTTGAGTCATCGATAACATTGTGCATTGACGATGGAGTCATCGAGAGAGTATGTACCTGATATCTGCTTCGAAGATCTAAAGAATCGAATGGAATAGAATAGAGGATGTAATGGATGTTTAGTTTCGATGCAGTACGATTTTATAGTGAATTGTTATTTATTCTGTTGTTAATATCGTTGTAGTGCCCGATTAAAGGAATACTGTATTGAAGATACAGGTTTTGTTAAAACGATATTCGTGCGACCATATCAATTGTCATCTGTTAAATATTCGTTATATCGATCGAAGCAAGAAAAAAACCAGTAGAGTCAATCACCGAAAGCACAATAAACCAAGACCATAATTGTTTGTTATCCCAAACACTTTATTATACAAACAGATGTAATATTATGCGAAGGATGAAAAAAAAATTTATTAAA
Organism: Odynerus spinipes; assembly: GCA_032403825.1. NCBI lineage: Eukaryota > Metazoa > Arthropoda > Insecta > Hymenoptera > Vespidae > Odynerus > Odynerus spinipes. The sequence goes on along the minus strand of JAIFRP010000039.1, from coordinate 2,634,219 downwards.
AAATTAAAAATTAGGAAAGAAATTATGAGAAAATAGTGCACGAGATATTTTCTAATATCCTTTTAATAATAAAATAGACTGATAATGACCTAAAACCCCAGCATATTAAATGCATTCTCGTGGTACCCGCGAGTCGTAGAATTCAATGAATTCGTTCAAGAACGAGGGAAGAAGTAATCAGAGAATGGGAAGAAAACAGGGTCATGGTGGAGGGCGATCGGTTTGGGCACCTGGCCAGGAAAACCTCGGAAGAAGGTGATGCAGTCGATTTATAAATGGAAATGGAGATTAAGAGAACGATGTTCCCACTAAATCGACTGCCGGTGGTTCTTATTTTTAATAGTACTTTAACGAGGCTAGCTGAACACGTTATTTATTCGTATTGTTATTTTACGTCTATTATCCCTTGAATTTATACCTTACGAGAAGGTGAGATTACAATTATCTTAATTATTATACTAATTATACTATATACCGTTCATTATATGTACTAATAATTTATTAAAAATTATTGCCAGGTATTAGAATCATTATTAGAACCGTTTGAGCATTGAAACTGATGAGTCATACTAAAGAATTCAAGAAGCGAGATTCCAAAAAGACCTTCGAGCGTATTTTAACACGAAGAAGAGGATGAACGTGCGAGATCGCGAGAGTTTTAAATGAAATTAATGTACGAGACGTGTTTCGCTGTTTATCGCCCTGTAATTTAATAAACCGAGTCTTTTAAATATACCTTTAGGTTCGAACGTGGAATACATCGAAGAATGTATAAACATTTCTAGTTTGTATGGTAAATTTTACGAATTCGTGCCAATCACGTGTAAAAAGATAATAACATAAACAATTTATGGACAATCAAACGAAATGTTTATCCGATAATTAAATTAAAATAAAATGATTTTACGAGCGAGCGGTGATCGCCATTTTTGTTATGCAAAATGATTTATTATACAAGCCATTTATAATGAAAGCAATATAACTCTATCTTATAAATTAAAAGTTATACCCATAAATTATAATCGATTAAATTTTTTATTAAACCATTTTATTAAGATGTAATTCAACCTTTTTTTTACCAAAAATGGAGTTGCACTACTTTTATAATAAACGGTTCATATTTCTACGAGTGGGATGCGAGTCAATGTACCGAAAATACGCTCGCGCATATCGCAAAGACTCACGATGAATCATACGTCGAGAATCCCAGACGATATTTCGTGGGGTCTCTTCGTCTTCTTCGTCTTCCTCTTGGTAGCACGACACGACACATCCGCGCTCGTTTCCTACGCTCTTTTATTATCATTATTATTTTGTTTCGCCGTACGAAGTCCTACGAAAGAAGCAACGCGGTGGTCCATCCCGTGGAATCGTCGTCTTCTGCATACTCAAACTGTACTTCGTACCACGAGTCGTCTGGATCTCGAGACTCTTGGGGAAGAAACGTGACTCGTCTTACTATTTTCGATCTTGGTCCCTTTCGTTCCGTGCTCCCTTTCGTGTTACATGGAAGAAGGAGTACAAGGAAATACGGTGAATCGTATAATCTCGGAAATTTGTAAATAACAATTTTTATTTTTATTTTTTTACTCGTATTTAAACAAAGTGCTTTGTCACAGGGATTTTATATTTTTTATATGCTTTGTTTGTCGTTGTCGGTGATACGATGAATGGCATTTTGTGAATATTAACATTATCGACGTTATTTTTATGTGTTTAGATGCATACAATACCTGTTGTATAGTAGTCTTCGAGATTAGGGCGATTAGGTTGAAAATTAATTAGTGTATTTATTTATTTCAATAGAAGTTATGATAAATTTGTACAAAAGCACGTTTATAATTTCGGAGATCTTTGAAAAAATCTGAAATCCACTATCTTGATCGATAGTTAATACTAATCCTGTTAATACTTGAAACCTAGTTCATACTAAGATTAGAATTGATAATATAAAATAGATTTGATTGATATTAACACATTAGAAAGATTGTATAGAATTGTTGGATAGGAAGAAAGAAAGTAACACGTATTTTTAGAACGACATAGTAAATGTTTATTTTAATGCAGTACACTAGAATATTATAATACAACGATAATACAAACATCTTGATTTTTCTTCACATTATATCAAGTTGTAGAATCTGTGATAGGGTTGAATCTTCAACTTGATATTACGCGAGGAAAATTTTCAAGTAATAAATTGAAATTACTCGTTAGCTATTAGGTTTAGGGTTAATAAAGGTCAATACTTTTTTATTCAGAATTCGATAGTTTACCATATTTTGATATAAAAAATATATATATAATATAAATATATTGATATAATATATAAATAATATATTAAATATTCTATTTAAAAAAACAAAGTGTTCCTTTAAGTATCCGAAACGCCTCTACCTATAAAAAAAATTAACCCACTACATAGTGTACCCTTTTAAGCCATGTAACTTTTGTATATAACATTCTGTCGTGCAACGCATATTTTGAAAGTTATAAAGGTGCACACGTTGCGTAGACCACCCTGTATAACAGCTGTTGAGTTGACAATTTTGTTTCCAATTAAAAAGCTTCGAAAACGAGAGAACAAATGAAAAGAAAAAGATCATCGAGTCAAGGATAAACGAGGTTGAAGTGCACCGGTTTCCTCTACGTAATAAATAATGCGCCAAAAGCATCGACCCCGAAGGAGAAGAAGTTAATCGTCGTACCGCAAGCGCGGCGCCCTTTTAATTGACCCTGCCTGTGCGGTGTATCGTGCTGTCTTTTCGAGGCGATTGACCCTTCTGCTGGTGCGCGCAATTAACCGTAGGCCCCGTTCGATGCGCTTTCTTAATTACCGGCTATTACGCTCGTTTAAAATCCCTAACTGTCCTAGACTATCGTATGTACATATATACATCCATATATGTATATATGTATAAATAATGTAACGTAACGTCAGAGATATTGTCCTATTGTAATAAACATTACGTTGTATTACGTATATATTTTTGCTATTCTTTTTATTTGAGTAATTAAAAATTCTTATATGCAAGTATTTACTGGGTTAAATACTCGAAAACGTTTATTTATTTGAATAATATATTATCATACTTAATAACATTTAAACGTCTTGATTATTTATTAGTACAGTAGGACCTCAATTATCGAAATACCAATTATCCGAACTCTCTATTATCCGAATGTTCTATCATCAGAATATTCTATTATCTATAGAGTACATTTCGTACTATGTGCGTATATACTCCATCATATTTCTCTATGTTATTTACATTCGAAGCGTTCGAGAAATTATAATTATAATGTCGTCAAAACGGAAACGAGTAATGTCATCGGTTGAAACTGTGAAATTATTAAAAATCCCTTATTCTGAATCATTACAAAAAAAATTATTGGTACTAAAAAATCTATTCAATTTAGCGGCTAAAAAAATATAGGACCCATAATATTTTATGTTTCATTGTTTATTCGTCATTTGGTGTAAAATATATGAAATTTGGTACAAAGAAAATTGTTCTATTATCCGAAAATTCTATTATACGAACACATTTGTCTCCTTATTAGTTCCGATAATCGAGGTTTTACTGTATACAATATTTCTTCTGAGAAAAGAATCGTAACGTTTTAGTTAGAGAGAAAAGATTTTTCTTCGAGTAATTTCTTTTTACAAATCTGTCCCGTTAATGTTTAAATAATAAGAAATGTTTGGGTAATCTTATTTAAACGCTCAATTATGTAACGCATATATACCTATGTATATTTTTCTCTTCCAAATATTTTTTCTTATCGTTAGCATTTGTGATCCCATTAACGATCTCGCGTTCAGTTTCCTCGCTCTAATGTTTGTGTAATGCCGCGAGCCACACGGAAAAACGTGCCAACAACATAAGGAGGAGTAAATGCAGTGAATCTGGCTAGATACCTATTATTCGGGAATCGTGAATTATTTATACGCGTACGTACGTCAATAGTGGGTACACGTGTTAACAGACCACCTAATTGTTGCCGAATTAGGCGATCGTACGGTCGAATATTCCGATAATAATTTTTTACTTGTATTTCGGCATATAAATTAAATTAATCGATATTATTTCATTTGAAAGTTTATTTATTCGTTATTTTTTATATTTCGTTGAGAATTACTTTGTTCGTTATCAATTTATTTAAAAAATTATAGCGCGGAATTACATTATTTATGAAGCGGGTATGCTAAAGTTTAACAACACTGTTAAATATTCATAGTAATATGTTTCGTTCGATTGGGCGCGGAAGCATGAAGGATTCAACTAATTTGCATTTTGAACTCGCTGATAATGAATAATAAAAGAAAAATAAGGACATTCCCCGAGATAATGGCGAGTTATCGTCCTAGCCGAGATCGTTGTTGTGTTATGTTCCGAAGGAAGCATCTAAGAAATTTATTATCGTGCACCCGAATGTACCGGGCAGATTCTTGCGAGGTCACGGAATCCGATAGGTTCGGGTCACGTAGAAAATAGTCGTCCAGCTCGCGATACTGAATAATTTAAAGTGTACTGATACTTTCTGACCCGAACTATTTAGGTGCATTTATACTTGTTTATGTATATGTATATGTACTGGTTATTTTAAAAGTCATCTAACAAGTTAAAAATATAAAAATAGGAATTTATTGCCCATTACTAGATTGCAAATATTTATGTATTAAATAAGTGACAAAATTAAAAGAAATTATTCTGTGTAGGCGTGCGATATTTACCCTAAACGGCGACATGTTCGTGTATATGTAATGTATATGTGATGTTTATATTGTTTCTCCCCTGGTGCTCCCGGAGTATTTTTCGAGAAGTGGACGAACGCGAGGCAGTTACGCGACGACAATCGAACGGAACGGTCGAAGTAAAGCGTCAGTGCTCCACATAATAAAATATTAGTATTTTTTGCTTTCCTATTTTTTTTTTAAGTCCTAAATATCGTGGGCTTACTGCAAGAAGCCGTTAAGTCTATGTTAGTAATTTTTTGGTTTAAAAAAGTATATTGTATATTATTATTATTTATATTTTATAATCGAAAGTTAAAATATCTCAAAACGAAAAATTACAACAAACTATTTTCGTAATTCATATAGGTATTGACGCATTTTATTGTAAATGTATATTATATACACCGAATTTGAAGCTCGATGGAAATGAAATTTCCGACAATTTGTCCCGGAATTCTAACCCAAACCTTACTCACACTTTAGATCAGATATTAGATCCTAATCATTACAGACGATGTGGCGAAACGGTCGCGTGCCACTGGAATCCGGAATCTCAAACGAATTTAACGCGCGCGGTTATTTTGTGCGAGATCGAAGGTTCAAGGATACTGCGGGGTTACTTCTGCGTTTTGCCTCATTGTTAAACCAGGAAAACCTTTGTAAACGGTCTAATAAACGCGTAAAAGTCGAAGCTTCCTTTTTCGTTCTCGTTGCAACCGTCTAATCGTAAAACACGATCGTGATTTTCTCCCAGCCACGAACTTGGCTCCACAACTTGCCTCGTTATACTTGTTCGAGGATAATGGAAAGGTGAACCGTAGACGACCATACTTCTGTTAATTAATTTTACGTTGTAAGGGTACTTCAACGTGATTTACATGGTTTTTTTAATACTTACTCCTCTTTTATGATCTTTTACAAAAATCCTCGAATTACTACCGTTGTTTTTATCGTATTGTTTGTTTTTTAAATTATAATTTTACAATTGTAAAGTAATAATTTTTTTTGTTCGGTGATTCTAATTAAGATAAATTAGATTATGAATTGTAATCGGTGTATCGGTAATATCGACCTAAGTTAAAAATTTATTTCTTATTACTTCTAATTCCAAATATAATTTTCTGAGTACATTATAACATACACACAACATATTCGATTACAAATCTTTCGAGTTCTTTATCAACGGTCGATGTACGTGTAAAAATCTTCTAGTCAAAAACAATTGTACGGCTCGAAAAATACAGGAAATTTGAAAAAGAGACGGTCAGTCACACAGCATCAATAGTGGTACACTTTACGTCGATAACATCGACTCAAACTCAAAACCTACTCTTTATCATCTAAATTCCGGTGCGGTCCGGAGGCACAGCTGGAACCGTTGGATGAACACGATGCGTCTCTCTCTCTCTCTCTCTCTCTCTCTGTTTCTCTGCCCCCCATCTCTGTTTCTCTCTATCTCTCTCTCACTCTTTCTCTCAACCCAGGTTGATGCAGTGCACTCGACCGCTCCTCTCGAAATCCACTCGAGAGGCCTCCGCTTCGAATCGTTTCCCGTGTTTGCAGCTCTCGGCTTGGAGCCAAATATCTATGGAGAGACACATACACTCGTGTACACGTGCATACGTTTAGGGTTAGGAATAGTTAGTGATGCTTCTCTACGTCTCGACGTATGTACCTACTCTCCGATGATACCGTGCTTATCATTGTCCGCGAAATAAAGGAAGAAAAAAGAAAGGGAAAAAAATAGTGAACCAACCAAACGTGAAAGAAGCTGGTTGCAGGTTACCATTTTGCAGAACCAGCTCGTTCGTTGGTTCGTAAAGAGAAATCGACGAACGAATGAATTTGAAACAGAATTTATGTTTTGTCTTGCATAGCCATTTGATTGGAAATGTTATTGAAATTTTAGAAATGGGCGTAATAATCGTGAAGTGAAATTTGTTATTTGCTTGGATAGGTAGTAATGGGGAATAGTCGGTGCCTCGCTGTTGCTGTATAGATGTATAAAGTTTTAATGATAAGTTTTAACATTTACTTCAATATTTTGCACTCGAGAAATGCTTTACTATTTAGTTCCACCGAGTGGGTAATTACAAATATAATTTTTCAGTTTTACAGCGAAAACGAAACATTAGATTTTCTCAGTTATAAATTAATTGATTAAATTATATCATCAGATATCATTTTCTATAGTGATCCAAACGACTGCTCATACCGACGTGACTGGCAATCCGAGCGAATAGGATTAGATACCTCGACTCGACAAAATTAAACTTACGAACTACAAAAGAAACTTAATTTTATTTTTCCAACTCTTCACAGTTCTATCGAACCTTTTTTTAATTCCCGCATGTCCACTGCTTTCAATTCCACGTACTTGATCGATTAAAACGGGTCGCTCGGTATAAATTGAACGGAATTATTAAGCCCCCCTTCGTTCTCGCAATTTCCGCTCTCGTCGCGTATACCTACCCGTCGATTAGATGAAAACGTGATAAATTCGAGAATGCAGCGTCGAGATGGGACGCTCAAAGTAAAAAAAAAAAAAAAAAAAAAAAAAAAAAAAAAAAAAAAAGAAAACAGAAAGGAAGGAAAAGAAAAATAGATCGGATACGATGAGTGTTCGATTTATTTCGAGTTCGCGCCAAAACTCTGAGCGAGTTAAGCGGAACGCGTTATAGCGCGTGTCACATTTTATCGGCGTTCTTTCGTGGCTGGCGCCTTTTTCTCGTAATAACCACGTCACGTTTCCAAAATCATCTTGGTAGTTATAACGTTAGAAAAACGTAACACCTTCCGGTGAAGTCATTTACGTTCTCGGAGTCCACGCGATGACTGGTTAATTTATTTCTTTTTTTTTTACGTCAGTGATACCAAAGTGGATGCTGTGAGTAAGATTTGAATCTAGATCAAATTTTCGATATCGATACATTTTCGGTATCGATAGCGAATATGTTGGAGGATAATATTGAGGATAACATTCAGTATCGATAGGTATCGATTTTGTTGTATAATTTTTTGTTACATATATATTTGTGTGTTTGTTATAGTATTGATAATATTTAACACTTTTAAATGATATATCTTTTATTATGTTACATATTAGTTTAATTAGACCGTAACACGAAAAGGTTAAGCAAAGATTGTAGAACTCAGTTTAAATAGTAGATGACCTAAAACCTCCAAACGAGAAGAGGTTTATAAAAAAACATATTCTAATCAATTCGTTGACCTCTCGATATCAAATCACTGAAAACGAGATTATTCTTAATCGGCTGCATAATGACGCAAATGAACAAATTACGTTGATTTGATGACCTTATGGTTATTGTTGGATAACCAAAACAAAAATATTCATTGAATCGAACACGTGCAACGATATCCATAGATACCTATGTCAATATCATCTTCCACCAATTCAGACGATTTCTTTGAACAATGATTTTATATACCTAATCACAAATTAGAAAACATACAGTTCGTTGTTCGAAATTCTTCCGGGATGGTACTTAGAGAAGAAAATACATTAATTACCGTTAATAGCGAAGTTACAAAAGGGGGTCAAGGTCTGTGCTTCGCAAAGAGAGTTAATTTATTCAAAAACGACGAATGGTCGATACCGATAAGAAGAAAAAGAAAACGAATACGACGCGGAAGAAGAAGAACAAAGAAGAAGAAAGAAATTACAAAGAAAGTCTATTAAAAAGATCGATAGTTAAATCGTTCAATCTCCTAATTAACTGCACTCTCGTTTTAACTTGTAATTATAATAATTTTTTAAAAATAAAAATCAGATCTTTGCAAATTCCCTAGGAAATTATATCTATATATATATATGTGTATACGTTGTCAGGTAAATCTCGTATAATACGGTATTGAGAAAATGATAGAACGTTTGATATATTTAAATATTTCATATAATTAACCCTAGATAACTAAACATTTGTAAAACTGACAAAGCTAATACGTTAAGACAGTATCGTCTAGGTTATAACTGATTAACATTAAAACTTTGATTATATTCGTATTTATAATCGACCTCGTCGTTTTTTTTATATTTAGCAATAACGTTTCTCATCGAATAGTTTAACTATCTAGAGTTAAAAGAAGAAAACTTTATTTCCTCACATTTTACACACCCTATATATTGAATATGTCACCTAACCCGAGCATACTTAATCTCAAATTTGTATAGGATACAAAAAGTTAGACGGAAAAAAACGGTCTGAAAAGTCTGACAAGTGAAATCAAAAGGAGATTCCCTTTATGCAGGTAACCTTTAGACAGATAAGATTGAAAATACCGACTGGCTGAATCGTTAAATCACGTAATTAACGGTCGAAAAGGATGATCGAACGTTCTTCTTAAAAGCTTCGACCACTAGTCGAGTAGAATCCGTCCTTGCATAACAACTTGCTTGAAATATGAGACAAGGTCACGGTCGTGGCAGCGATCGCGACTAGTATCGAATCGCAAGAGCAAAAGAGAGAAATAGAGAAAGAGAGAGAGAGGGGGGGGCGAAAGATAAAAAGATAGAGATAGAGATAGACGGATTTCAGACTCCCCGCAAGGCTCCTTTACGTTATCCGTCGATCTTTCAAAACCGTGCGCGCACAAGCTCGGCCGCTAATCTATCGCGAGCCGGAAAATATTTTCGTAACTTCGAGATAGATCTCTGTCGGCTCTGTCTCTCTCTCTCTCTCTCTCCCCACCCCCTCTCTCTTTTTCGCTCCCTCTCTTTCTCTCTCTCTCTTTCTCTCTCTCTCTCTCTCTCTCTCTCTCTTTCGCTCTTTCCCCCCTCTCTCTTCCTCTATCTATTTCGCTCACTCATTTGCTTTCTCTCTCGCAAAAGGTTACATCGAGGAAAAGGGGTTGAAAATAATAGCGTGACGTCGGGGTTACGGGGTAGAACGTTCGGAATTGCGTCATCGATATTCATCGACCTCCGAGGCCTCCGTCATACCGGCAACGACCTTCTTAATTACCCCTCGTTTTTTCCATTTTTTTTATCTCGTGCATCAACGTAATACTTTTCATATACCGTAATGTACTCTTGATAGAAATAATTATGTTTTAATCGTAGGAGTCTGCGATTCGACGGATTGGTGATGACATTTTTAAGGACTAAATTTACTTGGTAGATTTACAGTTTTAATGCCGATACTGATAAATGTATATTTCTTTTCGTTTCACAGTCTAGAAATGAGCTCGGTTTACAATTTCTAACTTTTAATACTAATTATTTAGTCATTTGAATTTGCCTGTTATTAGTAGTTTGTTCTGTTATGTTTTACAGGTAGTATATTATTTTATTTGTTGGTTTTTAATTTGTTTAGTCTCATTACTCTCATTGTTACTTGTTAGAAACAATCGAGAGTAGGCTGGACAAATTTTAATATTGATATACTTTAACTGATACGAATTTATATGTATATGTGTATTATCGGTACATTGTATTTTATAACTCCCTTTTTTATCACTGTAATAAATTAATGTCTTACGATTAGTCTTACGATCTTTGTCTTAAATTTCATTTATTCCTCCAAAATAGTACTTCGATAAACAATATCTTTGAAAGCTCGAACCTCGAAAATTCTCGAAATCCTTGATTACATAGAAAATCATTCTAAACGGTTCTCTACCCATCGCTACCTGAAACATATACCGACACACACAGCATATGTGTGTTCAGTATACATATATACATCTACAACGTAAAAGGATGAATCGGGACAAGGGGTCGAGGATATATCTCTCGAGTGTGGTCGGCCACGACGGGAGTCGAGTATCTACGGTAAAAGGGTGGGGGGAGAGAGAGTCAGACGGAAGGGTGGCTCACGCGTCAGTGGTGGGGGGAGGACGGAGTCGAAGGGTTCGGGATCGCTCGTGTTGCTGCGTTCGGTTTTCTTCGGCAGCCAGTCGTCCGACAGACGCCGTGGCGCGAACATTGCGTGACCTTCGTCTCTTCGCTCACTCTGATTTTCGCACTCGAGATAGAGAGTCGGCGATATAGTCGAATCGTCCGACGGCATCGTATTCGCGTACCTTTTCTCTTATCGTCTCGTACGTGATTCACCGCGTGTTTCAACGGAAGGTTCGTAGTGCGAGGGGAGATCAAAAAGGAGGCACAAAAAAAAGGGATCGCTAAGAATTGGATCGAGCGTCGAATCGGTTGGCAAGGCGGGTCGTTGCACCTCGACTGGGTCTCTCGTTGGATATCCTCTCTGATATACATTCTCTGTCTCTTTCTATCTTTCGCGCACAGGAAGAGAGGAACGTGTACCGTTAGCCTGTTACACCAACGCGCTCCCGTACTTTCGAGCGTTTTACCGGTCGTATTTACCGGTAGAGCAGCACGTCGCTTCGGTTCCTGAGAAAGCTTTAAGACGCTTTTCGTTGAGATTGACCCGTCGGGCGACAAGCGGTGCGATCGAGTTCGAGAGAGTGTGAAGAGCAAGAAAGGGATAAAAACAACAAGTGTTTTCAAGATCGGCTCGAAGAGAAGCCGACTGATCGAGGTAGCCGCGTCGAGTCCTCGAGAAATCTCAACGATGCGTACGGTGAGCGAGGCTATGAAAAATCGAGCGATCAGCTGACTAACCGAACTCTTCGCCGTGACGACGGGCAACGCCAGGAACGAGGGACGCGAGCCGGCCAAGATTTCTCAAGATCGGCAGAGGCTATCGAGCTGCTCCGTCATGACGTTCGGCACGCCGTTCCACAACGAGAAGTCTCGCTTTACCACCGATAGTGCCAATAGGTATGTCCGTTACTTGATCTTTTTTTTCTCGTACGTGTGCTACGTGATCCGGGATTTTGAGCTTTTTTTTTGCGAGTAAAACTTTGCTGAAGCGGACGAGAGTCGACGATAAACGTAAGAGTCGTGTTGAATTTTTTCTAAACCTGTAAGTAGATGTAAAATTAATTCGCTAGGCGACACGACGATGTGTCGAGAATTTTTATAAAATCCTACTACTTGCGATAACAAAACTCATAATTAACGTAATTTTTTAATCCTGAATTCCTGCCACGATCAGTGCGCAGGAATATAATATATATATATACATGTAATGCGAGCGCAAAAAGCAGACCATTTTATATATATTATAATTCTTGAAGCTCGTAAATGAATGTAAAATTACGCACCATGCGACGAAAGTTTAACAAAAAGGAAAAGAAGACAATGTTACTCCCGTCATCGACGGAAAATTCGTAATAACCGTAACTTCCTTTATGCGTTTTAATCGGTCCCACGATCAGCTCGCGCTATTTTATGAAAATTCCCCAACGAATGCCGGTACGGTACATTAATTTCTCCACCGGTGCCTGCCGCTCCTCGCAATTTCAAAGCATTTTGCTCGTTCGAAAAAAATTATTTCCTCTCAAAGGGAATACGTTTCGTTGCCATTTCGCGCAGAAAAAGATATTTTAGCTTTAAGCTCCGCCCTTTGCGGCTACCCCTCTCTCTCTCTTTTTTCTATCGTTCAAATAATAAACATTCCGTTGTTACGCTGACGGATAAAATATTTTCGTTTTAAGCTGAAATTAAATGAAACACGCTGTAGGGAGTCAGTGTTCCGCGGGATTGTACGCGACGACGATACAAGTCAGTAACCCTCCTATAACACGGTAGATAGATTCCTAGAAAATGTCGTGTTATGTGAAACCGTGTTGTATGAGACATAGACTAGTGAGCTATTATTTACTGCCGGTGTACAAAGGTTTTCGCAATTTTCTTATCGTGTTAGAGTGAAACCGTGTTGTAGGATGCTGTGTTATAGGAGGGTTATCCGTACTATGAATTATGGTTGCTGATAGTGATTACGATAATAGCAATAATATTAATGTTAGAAATAATAATAATAATAATAAATCGATAATAATCAATCAATAATAATAAATCAATAATATTATTATTATTATTAATAATAGTAATCACTATCGCAACGTACTTCCGTAAATTGAAATATTATCGTGTCGAACACCTAGCGTCGGATCGTCGTGTTAATCGAACGCTTCCGCGAGCCATCATCGCGAGTAACTCACATGTGTAAGTACGTGAGGTATTTACACGCATGTCGATCCATAGGTACCCACGTAGACGCACGCGTTACACTCGGAAAAAAGGTCGCGGACAAGTAGGAATGCGGAGGAGAAAAGCGGCGAATGGGTGTTCTCCTTTCCGCAGAACGAAATTATCGAACGAGGCTCGCCGTTAGTTTCTTTTTAGTGGCCAAAGGAAATAAATAAAGAGGATGGAGTTTTTTTACGGCCGAATAAACGATGCTAGTGTAAATATGGGAGATCGTCGTAAAGCGCGGAAGTTTTTATTGTGTTTTACCGAAACCGTGTTCAACGAGGGTAAATTCGTACGAAAGGAATCAGTTTTATCGAGTATAGTAGGACCTCGATTATCGGAACACCGATTATCCGAACTCTCTGTTATCCGAATGTTCTATCATCGGAATATTCTATTATCCGTACAGTATATTTCGTACTAGGTGTGTATATACTCCACCATATTTTTCTATGTTCTTTACATTCGAAGTGTTGAAAAAACTATAATAATGTCGTCACAACGGAAACAAGTAAATCGTTTGAAAATGTGAAATTATTAAGAATCTCTTATTTTGAATCATTCCGAAGCATTCATAGTGCTCGGAAAATGGCTTAGATCGTTTAAAGCATAAAAAGAATTACTTGTACTAAACAATGTATGCAATTTAGCGGCTAAAAAATTTAGGACCCCATAATATTTTATGTTTCATTGTTTATTCGTCATTTGATGTAAAATATATGAAATTT
>JAIFRP010000039.1:2531078-2546732 GCA_032403825.1 Odynerus spinipes | reverse complement strand
AATATATATTTAATAAAATACATACATATATTTTATTAAATACATATATTTTATTAAATATTATTCATACGAATACATATATTTCAAGTCTTACAACTCTACCTACACATCTTGAAATGACGCAAATTCGCCTCCCTCACGACGTTATGCTTTTAATGAGTAAAAATCCCACACTACCCTTGTGTCTTTCTAAAGATGTTCCTCCGTGTTAAACAAAAAGTTAAGTAAAAAAGTATTTTTAAATAACGCACCTGAATACTCGGTCCAGGAAATTGACGATTGATAGAAAAAATCGTTTTCTCGACACCATCGGCAAGGATACACTGGCACGATGACTGATTCTTCGATCTTGCGAAACTATCCGTTCGGCACTGATTGCAAGCACTATAAAATGATTATCCACGATTATCTTAATTACTAAATTACTTGCCGTCTTTCTCTTTTGTTTTTTATATAAATCTTTTTAACACTTTACGATTTAAAAAGTCCACTTTCTTATCATTGTTTTGTAATAAATATTTAAAAGGTTTGAAATAGAAAGAAAATTTATTTATTCGTACGGTCCCATCGTGGTATAATACTCCAATTGGAAGCGGTAATAGCAATAACGCGGTGCTGCGCCATCGCAAGGACGATAACACTCCTCCGGTGTGGAAAGTCTCACCTGACCGGTGGCCCTTGCCAATCGAATGGCTGGCTCTGTTGTTTCACTCGAGTCTAAACATTGAAACGTTTGAAATATGTTATAAACAGTGTTATAGCATTAAAAAAAAATACATTTAATAAAAATTGTCGAACGATTATCTTTTGTTCACTCGATCATCGAATCTCTTTCTTCAACATTTGTACTCGTTGTACAACTTACATACTTACTGTTACAATAAACCCCGACTCTAGTAAAAATAATTAGGCTGATTAGGAGGAACAACATGTTGGATTTCGTTCCCGGCATGTTGAACTTCTAAGCTTCTTCTATTCTTCCTCCTGTCTTTATAAAGATGAATCTACGTTGCTCGGAAAGTCGTAATTATCGTGAAAATTTGTTAGTTATCGGGAGAGCACGCGTTTCCGGGTTATTTAATATATTGTTTAAAAAAATACATGATACTTCCTTTAGTATACATATATTCATGCATATTGCATGTATCGTTCGTTGTCTTCTTTTAATAATTACACGAGAACTGTCAAAGTGAAAAATATCCAGTGCAAATTTTACAATGACTTTAGGCGACTTTGTTTACAAAATTATGAGATAACTTTTACGCATGCATATATACATTTTCGCTACGGTAAAGATAGGGGCTTTTTTGTTATTAGTATAACATATTTATTGATGAACACGATAAACGTTCTACGTTATAATTAACGTTCCAAGATAATTTTATTTATCACGTAAACGGCACTATATTGTATCGATGCGGAGAAATAATATATCCGAGTGCGCGATAACACCAACCCTTAGGCGCCGTCCCCCGAACCTCCATAGAAAAGTGAAGCGAAGCTTTTTCGCATAGTTTCAAGTAAGTCAAAATGTTAGCGGTAATAAAAATTCATGAACGCGTTTTACTGCATCCTACAAATTCAAAATTTCAGCCGTCCGCCATCTCGAATTGCTACATTTTTGGCATATTTTTAAGAAATTTGAATTGTCATCGTATATGCTACTTTTTTATAAATTTTTAAACACGGCAATAGGATACTTTTTATTCGAATATTGAAATGCTTATCATTTTGAAACCGGAAGTCGGGTACTCGCTGTATGTAATCTAATGTTGCATATAAATTTCAACTCGATTTATTCAGTCATTTAGACGCTAAAATGGACACAGACGCGCGTGTATACGCGCGCGCGCGCACACACACACACACACACACACACGAGTATAAATTACTTCCTGCGGTTATACCTAAAAAACAGTTGTAGGGTAGGAAATCGAATTCTCTCTTTTTGTTTCTTTTATTTCCATGGCGTACCATATATTTCATCCATAGATCACGTTGCATAGCAGACGTACACGAGAATCTTTATATTTATTTTTCTTTAAATATAAATTAATTCTATGTCACGTATTAGTAATGAATATTTGTACAAAAAGATATTACATATCGCAATTAAGTGTCCGTTCGCCGTACCGATGTCTTTACACAGGAACTAGTGATAATGCCAATGATGTTGTACATAAATTAATGAACGTTTCGCAGACACAAATGTATATATATATATATATGTATATATAATCTTTCAAGGGAAAGTGTCATCTTTCCACGGAAAATGCACTGTTATTATAAGAATTATCACGTTAATGCCAGATATCCTTTACCAATGTTTAAAAAGTATAAAGTTTACCAAAGTATCTTAACGTTATTTTGTATATGCTGCTATCCAACTCATATACAAGATATCGCTCTTAGTCTTCCAGGAAGAAATACTGTCCAGCTCTTTTTTGTTCTAAATCCTGTCATAAAAAATGATCATTAGCATCATTAACGATACACTTGTAAAAGGTACATGATAATAATAATAATAATAATAATAGATAACGAAATATTTTTAATAGCTTACGTACCTTCACAGATTGACTCTTATTAATTCGTGGTCTGAAGTTATTGGGATCCCTTCGGAAAGTAATACCCAATAATTCTAAGAATCTGTTCATACCGTTCAATAACGATTGCGGACTATGTGCGGTCGTACAAAGGGAAGGAGTACCGGAGAATACTATCACGCGATCAGCCAAATACGTAGCCATGATAAAATCGTGCTCCACAACAAATCCTGTCTTCTTCGCATGTAATATAAACCTGGAATACGAATGAAGATTTATATTATACAAGTATACAACATTTTATAGTATACAAGTATTGATTGTTAAACAATTTGAGCAATACCTTTTAATAACTTTTGCAGCTACTAAACGCTGCTCCGAATCCAAATAAGCCGATGGTTCGTCGATCAAATAAACGTCCGCTGGTTTACCGAGGCAAAGAGCCATAGCAACACGTTGTAATTCCCCGCCTGACAAATTTTGTACCTCTTGATCCATGATATCATCTATTTTTAAAGGCTTCATCACGTCCGTCACAAACTGGGGATGAACGTAAGCATCCCTGATCTTCTCGTGCAATAATTGTCGCACGATACCTTGAGACTTGGGGCTGATTTTCTGTGGCTTATAACTTATATGCAATTGCGGGATACTTTCTAAAATGTTAAAAATCGATCGTTATTGTTATACAAAATATTTGTTTAATGTTATTTGTAGCAAAACCAATAGAAATTTATCACGAGAATTACCGGATCCGTCGTCGGGTGGTAAATTTCCTGCTAACATTCTTATGAACGTTGTTTTTCCAGTTCCATTTTCTCCTAATAGCACAAGAATCTCAGAATCCGTAAACTGTCCTTTCTCAACGTAGAGTTTAAAAGAACCCATGGTTTTTGTCATCGCTGGATATTCGTAGTGATTCATACGCTTTACTTCCTCCTCGGTTGCACTTTCTGCAACTTTGAAAACCAAAGACTCCTCACGGAATCTCAGATTTTCGGTTGGTACAAATCCATCCAGGAATATATTTATACCTTCTCTTACAGAGAAGGGCATAGTAACGACACCGTAAGCACCAGGAACGCCGTACAGGCAGCAAATAAAATCGGATAAATAATCCAACACGGATAAATCATGCTCTACGACGATTATAAACCTAGAAAGCGAAGAAAAGATGTTATGTTTTATATTGGAATATAATTACCATTTACATTATTTTGTCTACTTACTTATCTGGATGAATTAAAGATCGAATTGTTACGGCTGCATTAAGACGTTGTTTAACATCTAAATATGAGGAAGGCTCATCGAACATAAAAATATCACCATTTTGGATGCATACCATGGCACAGGCAAAACGTTGCAGCTCACCTCCCGAAAGAGCTTCGATGCCTCGATCACGTATATGCATTAAATCTACAAAGAATGTTTTTAAATAAGAAAAAGAGTCCAACTACTGGTTATTACACTTTGCTTTACTAAATATTCCATTATTGACTTACCAAGCATTCGACAAATTTCAATCTGATTTTTGCATTCATCTTTTTTATCTAAAAGTTGTTGAACCGTTCCTTTTACAGCTTTAGGAATCTGATCTACGTACTGAGGCTTGATGAGAGCTTTCAAGTCATCTTCCAAAATTTTAGTAAAATAATTTTGTAATTCGCTACCCCTGAAGTGACTTAATATTTCCGTCCAGTCTGGTGGGTCCTAAAATATATTTTCATAGTTTAACTCTAAAAAAAGACATATTTTGTACGCATAACATTCTTATACATACAGAAAATCGACCTAAATTAGGCTTCTGCTTTCCTGCCAGAATTTTAAGGGCAGTGGACTTTCCGATACCATTTGTACCAACCAATCCTAAGACTTCTCCAGGACGTGGTATAGGAAGTCTATGCAATTTAAATGAATTCTTTGAATAACGATGCGTTGTTTCTTTTTCTAAATTGCTGGGAAGATTAATAATGGATATTGCTTCGAATGGACATTTCTGAAAAAGAATTTTACAATTTCAACTGTACAATTAAGTAAGGCTTGGTCGTATGAATAATAGATACAAAAGCAAAATGTTTATTTCAAACAATTTTGCATAACTCATAAATAAAATTCTTTCTACCTTTACACAGATACCACATCCAATGCACAGTTCTTCGGAAATTGATGCAATTTTACTGTTTGGAGTTACTTCTATACAAAGCTTTCCCATCCGTACTACAGGACACGATCTTTTGCACTCCTGTCTACATCTTTTAGGTTTGCACTTGTCAGAGTTTACAATTGCTATACGAGTTAGCCGATCAGTTTCTTCCATAGACTTTTTTGGCGGCATGATGTTAAAGGTTTACTTTTTCTTATGCTACAAAGGAGAAGTAATATTTAAAATGAATTTTGTCATATTTTTTAAGTTTTTAATAATTTGTTATATAAACTAAATAATTAATGATGCTTACTAGTTAAAAACAATATAATTATAAGCATTAATGATCAGTTTATCATTATAAAATTTTATAAGAATTTAAAGAAGAAATTAAAATAATTTATTTATATCTAAACTTATTCAATGGATAGATTGATATTTGAATATATAAAGTGCCATATGTTTCATACAATATAGTTATTATTGATACTAAAAGCTCTTTTTTAAGATAGTAAAAGTATGCAACGCATGTTGCAATAAAAGTTCCACAAAACAATCTATTACTTAATACATATAGACTTAAAATCACAGTGGCAATTTTCTAAAAAATATAAATACTTCAACTATCTGTATTTCAAAAAGAGCATACTGCTATCGTTAATTAATTATATGTACATAATAATAAGAAAAGCTGTTAGTTCTTCAACCATAAAGTTCTAACCTCATGTGGTTATATATAAAATATGATACGTCTAAAATATCGCAGAAATGCAGACCGGAATAATTAGAAATGTGATATTTTTCTATTATTATGCATTTCGTTAAATAAAATAGCATAACATTAATATACTTTAAAATATACCTGTCAAAACGAAGAACGTGGAGGTGACTCCTTCCCAAGTCTTTCAAAGGAGTTCCGAACGTTCACGTTACACATGCTTCGACTGCAGTCAGAGGTCAAAAAATTATAGATAGCACTCGCAATGGAAAAAAATGCAATTCAACGATTATCAAAAGATGTAAAAACATAACGAAAGGAACAAGTATTTACAAAATATATCACGTAATATTGTATTACTTTAATTATATTTTCTTTGTACACTGCACGATTCTCTATAATTTCTATTTCGACAGAAATGATAATAGTACCCTTCTATACCGACGGAGTCGTTCTCATTAAAGGAAATGGACAAAACTAATTGTTATCGAAAATACTTATTTTATCCTTAATAACAATATTTTTCGAATTGATATACATAATAATATCATACGAAAGCACTCAAAAAATAAGCAATCTACTTTTAATGTAAATGAAATTCATATAACGCTACTACATATATGTGAAACAAATGTGTGTGTATAAAGTGTAAAACAAAGAGGCACACAAATGTATCCATACATGTGTTCTCATATACGACAAACGATATACATTTCCTAATAATAAATACTTTTTTGTCAATTAATCATTCTATTTAAAACGTTTCTAGTGAAAATAAAATTTCTGAGGAATCTCAGTATAATCAATTTATACAAAATATCGTGTATCATATCGTAAAATACGTAAGTTTAACGTTGCGGGAATTTCGTAGGAGCGACAGTAAAATTGTCATTTATTAAATAATATTTTGATGACAGTTTAAAATAAAATATGAATATGACAGCCGTGAAAGCAATGGATATGACATTGCCATTCACGTTGAAGCAAGAACAAGAGGCTATTCAAGATGATATCGACGATGATGCTAGCTTAAACGAACTCGACAAAATCTTGTCTATGCCACTACCATCAATTTCTGGAAGCAATTTTCTTCTACCAACTACCACGAACCATGAGTTTTTACGACTTACTGCAATGGCACGTTGTATTTTATCATAATTCCCATTATAATCCATATAATGGCATGTGCATGTTTGTAATTAGTTGATTTAAATGTGAAGATAATTGTAGTTTGTTTCTATACTATGTCAATTAGTAGATTTGATCGATGAAATAATTGAAATTAAAAATGGGATCTATTTGAAACAGGTACGTGCAGTGTATTTCTCATATCTTCACAAATGTTTACTTAGTAATTATATAGTATGTTACAAACAAAAAAATGAAGAAACTTCAACTAGCGACTTAAAAAAGTGTGCAGATCAAATGGAATTAAATGCAGTTAGATGTTCTTTAGAAGCTTCTTTATATAGACAACATATGATTAAAATGGTAAGTTATAATATTTCTGAAAGAGAATTATTTTCGATTAAAACATGATCTAATAGTTTCTTTATAGATTTCAGATATAAAATCACACACTTCACAAAAAAAAGTATATAAACAGTTAGTAATGTTTTTGGAAACGCCATCAGACAAAGTCGATGTTGCTGTACAAACTAGTAGTCTTTTTTTTGAGAAAACCCCCTGTGATCGGTATAGAAGCAATACTATGCAAGATGCCTGTATTACATCTAACTATGAAGAGTTATCTTGCATGAAAAAAACATTACCAGTAGACACAAAAGTCTCTTGTATAGAAGAATCTAATGTTACATTGACCCATAAAAAAGTGAATGAAACTGTAAATGTTAATACTGTTCCATTAAAAAATGAAAATGAAGATAAATTGCAGATATTCGATGAACAAAGTCAAGAAACAATGATACTTACGCAAACACTTCCACTGGATAGTAACATTCAGCAGCCTGCAGAGAGTGTTCACAATGACGATGAAAATTCACAAGATTCACTTTTGCAACATATGGAAGATATGTTTTGTGAAAGCGAAGACAGTAGCGATTTAACTACATTAATTGAGAAACACTCTGGTATTAGTAAGGCTAGCGTCGATAAAGAAATTAGTAAAATGAGTTTAGAAGCAGATAACTCGTTAATACCAAATTTAAAACAGATATCAGAAAGCAATAAGATTCCAAAAAGTAATCCTGTAAAAATGTCAAATTCTACGCAAGGAAAATTTAGTTTTAGTTATTACAAAGAAATGAAGAGTAGAGCAGAAAAACCTGCAGAGTTGAACGAACAAGATACAGCTGAAAATAAACAGGAGACAACTGAAAGTAAACAGAAAAAAAGAATGTATGGTATCTGGTTTGTTGAGCGAGTACACCAGGTTTCAAAACTAAAAACAAAAATGACAGAACTGTCTCTAACAAATTATCGAAAGCATGGTAAAGTGAAAGAAAAATTCATAGAGTTATTTGGAGAGTCTGACGACGAAGAGATGATGCCAGATTCACCGATTTGTATAGAGGAGCATTTAACTGCTTGTAAAGAAAGAATAGCTCCATGGATCGTTAAATATCTTATGCCATTTTATAAGAAAAGACGAATCAAAGATCGTCAATTGTTTAAAGCCGTAGCTAAACATATAGCTGATATGCTTATAATTGAAAATACATTTCCTGGTAGGATATTATATTTATATTAAATTTTATAATAATGTCAGAGATTCTTATAATTAGTGCTATCTGTACTATGATTTACCAATATATGTACATAACTTTTGTTCTCTCTAATTTTCAGAACAAAACTGTGTTAACGAGTATATAGATAATTATTTCAAAAATAGAAAATTCATTAAAACAAGTCAAGACATATATATATAACAATGACAATGAATACAAATTGCTGAAGCACATAAGTAAGAAAACGTATTTATAGATTCATTATTATTGCAATGAGGCAGGATTATTATTTGCTGTTAATGATTGCTACGACATTCTTTTAATTGCATTTTTAGTTACCTTTTGTAAAAAGACTTGATACATTTTTTTTAAGACTGATAATAAGAGAATGTATTATTTTAAGAAGTATTATCTGATCAAAAATGAGTTTCATTTTTATAGAAACAATATTTTTTTCTCAAGAAAAGCTAATTTTTTTTTGTCAGGCATATCAAAATATTTATAAAATTAAGTTTATGACGTTAATAATTATATTATCATATTAAATTATTAACTGTGTCTATTTAATTCCACCTTCTTAGACATAATTTGTTGTATTCTATATTTTTTAAAAGAGATTACGATGTAACTAGTAAGATACATACAAATCATAGAAAACAGAATATAAGTTCAAAAAAGAGCAATATATAAAAGTCAATAACTTTACTCTTGATTTCAGTACAATAGCGATGACAATAATTGTAATAGTAATAATAATAATAATAATAATAATAACAACAATAATTACTTTGTCCTATTTGTGTTGAAATAAGAAATTAAACACAAGAGAGATTCAAAATATTGAGCCAAAAATTTCTCCAGGAATACACAAATATAGGATTATATATCTATTATTAAATAGATATTTTTATTAAATCATTATGCAATTGATAATTAAAGAAAGTATATATATATATATATATTTTAGGTTATAGCTCTGTACATAAATTACTTGAAAATAGATTAGTACAAGTTGTTCTTCTAAGTATAATTGGTAGAAACAATGCACAAAACTCAAGAGTAACAGTATAAACAACGAGATATGTTACAATAATTCCATATTTAAGTGAGAAGGTTTCTTATAATTGCAAGTTTTCGATAAAAATATGAAAGAGCATAAACAGATCAACTGGTATTAATTATTCCTGCTTGCACCTTTCTACCGAGCAACTTGTACAGAAATATGTTGTTTCAAACATTTACTTCCAAGCCATATTTTAATAAACGGATGTCTGTGCACCAATGATTATGCAAGATGTAATAACGCTGCAATTCACTACATATGCACAGTCTGTCATTTTTGATATTGATTATTGTGACGTTTTTTTTATCTGGTAAAAATTGTCTTTTGATCGTGTTGTAATTTCCTTTTGCAGATAATTAATTCTTTATGCAAGATCCTTCGAATTTTAACATTTTAAACGTAATTATCTCCAAATCAAATAACTTGATTACACATCACAGCACCGAAAGCTCAATTACTTTTTATGAAAATATATGGAAGGATCTTTAGATATTACAATCAATCATATCAAAAGAATGAAATATGGCTTAAATATCAAAGACTGGGTGAAATATACTTGCAGTTTGTCTTAACATTACTTATGTGTTACGTATTTTACCAGGTACGTAGTTCTTGTCTATTACAGGCTCTTGAAGAAACAGGTGTAAACATCGTTCATTTTGTGCCAAGGGATGTCCAGCTATTCTAAAACATTTATGCATTGAAATTTACAAATTGTCTTTAGCTTAGATTTTGCTCATACAATTACAAAACATCAGTATCGCTTATAATACTTACTTATTAACAAATATTTCTAAACCTTTCCTTCGATCTTCGATGAAATCTTCTTCGAAAATTCCATCGTCCCCTCGGAATGGCATTTGACGTTTCCATGCCTTTCCTGGTAACGGTGGTACAACGATCTAGATATTTTACATTAAAAATATGATATTATATTTATCAAATATAACTTTCCCCTATTCCATGAAAGAATATTAATTAAATTATTAACCTTGCTATCCCTTTCCAATTCGTTTCTGAGCCACTCGAAGTCACTGTATCTTCTCCTAACCGTCGAGTCTTTGACTTTAAAAACGGGTAAATTTGTCTGTAAAGTCAAAATTATTAATGTAAAAGAGATAGAACAAGTCGTTAACTTTGACTCGACGGATAAATTTTCATATTATACCATTGCAGCTATAAAATAAGCAATAAACATTATATTTTCATTTGATTAATACAGCAGTAGTATCATCACAGAAACCCTATAAATTACAAAGTCGGTAACATCTTAAAGTTTTCTAAGGTATCTTTAAAGGACAGGATAGAGTCATACAATTTCATTTAATTCGTTTATCTAACGTCATGCGATAGCAGGCGAATGCTTCGCGATATCACCGTTCAGGAGATATAATGAAACATTCGAACGAAATATCAAAAGAAGAATTCCACAACACGTATTACTCTGAAAAATAAAAGAAGAATAGACCCAAATAATAATTGAAGTGGAACTCTATCATACGCTTTAAATACACGCTGGTATTTGGGATCGCGTGTAAAACTTCAGAAGAATTTTCTTCGTTGTGACGTATCGGTAGCGTCAAGGAATTTGCGGTTTTTTATAGCTGTGTTATAAAGATACCAATCGAAAACCGATGGAAAGTAAACTTTCGTAGAAAGATAAATTCGTAAATATTCAAATATCTTACTTACTCTCATGCGAACCTCGTAATCGGTGTATCTTTTCTTGCCGACGCCGTGTGTGATTGGATTAATCACGTCAATTTCGAGAAAATTTGCAGGCGCTGCATAAGCGTCGTCCAGTGTCTGTTTCTTAACATTTAGACGCCTTGTCGCATCTACAGTCGTATCCGCCATTTCTTTGTAGAATTGATTAAATAACTACTAGCGATCCACCTACAAAATAAATTCGATACCGCAGATAAGAAAACTTTTTCGATTGACAGCGCTCTGGAAGCTGACACCACATTTGACACAATTCTCGTTCTCGTGTGTATTATGGCCGCGGATACGAGACCCGATTAGAAAGGAAATCTTATGGACTGCAAAGTGACGCATTGCTGCGAGCGCTGACGGAGCGTAACGATCGGGCGAAGAACTAATTTATTTTATTACTCGTAAATAAATTCATCGATTGAAAAGTATAATATCGATTAATTTATTAAAAAGTAACCTTTACTAAATAAACGAATATTCTACATTTTCGTGTTCGAGCGCCTTCGAGTAAATATGAATTAGTTCCGTGCGTCGGTAACTTACCGACCGCGTAAAAATGCACCACTGCGCAATCTAAACTCTCCGATCAAAGTTAAAATGAAGTATCAATCGTAACGGTCATCGAAACTTTAAAAACCTTTTGAATTTTCAAAGATTTCTTTCCTATACAAAAGAAAACCCGAATAAGGAAGGAGAAGGTGATTGATAAAAGATAAAGCAACAATACTGTTATAACAATCGGAGAAACCTTCTTTATTTAACGAACGATCTTGAACATAGTTTAACCACGAATTGCAATTTCATTTCTTTTCCGAGCGTTCGGAGATATTAAAGTTTATATTAAAAAACTATCAACACGAATATAATTATACTACGAGGTGAGATACGTCGGCGGTGTAAACGGCAGGTGATAATCTTACGTCCTCGGAGCGTGGCATTGGTCGTTGGCGTATATCACTATCTCCAGGCCATGCTCTTCCAGGACTACGTGGTGCGACGGTGCATCTGGCGACCGTTTCGACTGCTAAGCTGACGGTCGTGGGATCGTTCAGGCCATTGCTTTGAATTCTTCGTTGTGCAGCTATCGAAGCTCGTAGTGTCTTCCGCTTCTGCATAGATAAAGTACAAAGTTACGTAAACCTCGTACGTATATTAACACCGAGGGTAATTTCCTCAAAATGTTCTTATGTTCGAATTAAACTTTACATTATGTACATACGTGCACGCAGGATCGTCCGGAATAATTATTTTATTTTTAATACTTTTTAGGCACGACCGCAGGGAGTACCTTATTATACGTTCCTCCCGTTTTTCTTAATATTTTTTTTCTTTTTTACATTTCTGACTCCTTTTGCTCTTTCGTTCATTTTATTTACACGTTTTGTTTGTTTCCGTTTCTCCTGAGACGATCATACGCGCGTAGTAGCGTCTCCTCGCTGGGAGGAGAAGGATAAGGAAGAAGGATAAAGTTTTATGAAATATCTGCAACTAGTTTTACCTACAACTACTTCTTCATAATTATTTCTACACTCTCAGTTCAGTGCAACTCGCTAATTATCACGTAATTATTATTACTAGGGTTCGAAGGGAAGTCCCCCGGCAACGCACATGCCTCGCAGCTACCTCGTCGTCGCATCCTGAGGATTACTGACAAACACACATTTCTGAAGAAACGATGGAAAGATATCAAACAACGAAAACGGCCGGCGATCGCTGTTTACCTCGATCGTTCCTCGCCATTTATCAGCCGCGTGCCTTGCCAGTTCCATTTTCTTCTGTTTTTTAATCTGATGCTTCTTGTATGCCATCTCGATAATAATCAAGCCGATGCCACCGACGATACCGACGGCGACCACTATGAACACTCCCGCCATATTTTTCAAGCCGAGAGTGTTCGGCGTTTTTTCGGACTGTTCGCATTGCTGCGGATGTCCTTGGAGGATCCAAAGATTATCGAGCTTTTCCATGAAACCACCTAAAACGTGATACGCAACGTGAACGCTTCCATTCTCCTTTTTCTCCATTTCTTTTAGTCTCTTTTCTAGCTTTCTACGTGCTCATCTATATCTACTCTTAATACGGATGCCATAGCGTTGCTATTACTTTCGTGAAAGTCTAAAATTGCCAGAGTCACGGCATCCGCCCATGGAGAACCTTTCTGCAAGCCGATTCCATAACCAGAACGGCCAAACAATTCACCGGCGGTTACTAGCTCGCAATCTTGAGCTGCTTCGAATTCCAAGCGCGAGCTATCCCAGATGAACGCCATTAATTTCCTGCAAGTGATCCTCGATTATTATTATTATTATTATTATTATTATTACTATTATTTAATTCATTTAACAAGAAAATTTGTTATGTTTCTTGCTACTAAATATATAACTTTGCAAGTTGTCATATTTTATACTACAAATAAATAATTGATTGTACAAGAGAACTTGCCAAACTATATATGTATTTAATAGCAAGAAATATAACAAATTTTCTTTTTAAATTAATTGAAGAACTTTTATCAAACTTGGCACCCATTTATATATCAATTCTTTCATCGGCTAAGCTTGATCGGAGTACCGAACTTGGCTCCTTTTTCACATTTATGTTTTTGGTGGAATTTCGTTTACGAATTTGACCCGTAGATATATATATATAAAAAAAACCACGTGGGACGAGTATCGTGCGAAAATCGACAGACGATTCTATGGAAGAACATCACACGTACCCAATTTTGATATCCCGTATAGCTTCCTCAGCTGTATCGTAATTGTTTGCTTCCATCGTTCGATACATATTAGATAACTCTACTTGTCTTCTGAAGTACATATCCACCGCGGATCCCTTGACCGTAGCGCACGTCAAGTTTTCCATAGTATTTCTCAGCTTTAAGAATGCGAAATCATTCGCGTTAGATGTTTACATAATTTTTTCATTTTCTTTTAGAACTCGTGCTGCGATCTACTTACTCGAGCATCATTGATACCAGTTAACTTGGTCTTAGGACGCTCTAACACGAGAAAGGCAGCTAAATTGGCGGTATACGATGCCACGATGATCATAGCAAATCCAGCCCAAACCATTCCCAAGACGCGTGCTGAAAAACTTCGCGGAGTACCTGGTATGAACGTATAAAGATAAAGATAAATTTTGTGAGTATCGTGACGTCTCATCTATTTAACAGAATTTAACACGTTCGTTACCGAAGCCTGAGAATAAAATATGACTTCAATTGGCATTGGGCTTTTGAACATTATATTGATAACATTGAAAATAAACAAAATATGCAATTGTCCAAACCAAGAACACCCTGTGTCTATTTTGTTGTTTTAGAGCTCGTTACAACTGTTTTGGCGAAAAAGTAGTGCAACGCATTGCCATAAACTGATCAAGTAAACGCATACAAGTATACTGGGCTCACATACAAGAAATGAAACGTCACATATATGAGACGGCGGTAGCGAACGTGTTAATATTTTCTTTGTTTTTTTTTTCTTTCTTTTTTGAGGAGACTCGTTTACCTTCTCCAATTCCGCTGTTCAGTAACACTCCCCATGCGAACCAAACGGCACTCGAGAGATTGAGGGCATCTTCCTCGGTGCCGTCAGTATTAGCTAGCTTGAACCTCCCGAAAGGTGAAAACCGGTCGAGGAGGTACAGGACTAGCGCCACTACGTGCACCGAAACCATCACCAAGATCCAAAGGGTGTTGCTGAATGGTTGTAAGAAAGATACCAGCGTCGATGATCTGGACGGCTGAAATAATATGATTTCATTAATAAGACGTTTATCTTAATTTAATTTTTTGGAGTAGATACTCATCAGAGTTTTGGTGACATTTGTTGCAAGTAGATCGTAAATATAATAATACAGGAGGACTTCGATTATCGGAACACCGATTATCCGAACTCTCTATTATCCGAATGTTCTATCATCAGAATATTTTATTATCCGTACAGTACATTTCATACTGTGTGCGTACATACTCCACCATATTTCTCTATGCTATTTACATTCGAAGCGTTTAAAAAACTATAATAATGTCGTCAAAACGGAAACTAGTAATGTCATCGGTTGAAGATGTGAAATTATTAAGAATCTCTTATTCTGAATCATTCCAAAGCATTCATAGCGCTCGAAAAGGGACTTAGATGGTTTGAAGCACAACAAGAATTATTTGTACTAAAAAATCTATGCAATTTAGCGGCTAAAAAAATATAGGACCCGTAATATTTTATGTTTCATTGTTTATTCATCATTTGGTCTAAAATATATAAAATTTAGTTAATGGAAAGCTGTCGTTCTATTATACGAACACATTTGTCTCCCTATTTGTTCCGATAATCGAGGTTCTACTGTATTTTGAGATTTAGAAAGTATTTTTCTTGCCACGTAATCAAATGTTATATTTATTTACTTGATATTTAAATAATAACTATATAACTTATATAACTATAACTATTAATTATATAAATAATATAATATTTATGAGATTGTATTATAGTTAAGCGCGATTATCATTACGTATAGATTTGTCATTATTTTTAATGGTGGCGTACCTTCTTCTCCAGAATAGTTATTCCTTGATACTTGAATGGTTTGCTGAACTCGATAAATTCAGCACGTTCGGGGTTGATTGTCAAGGGTGCAACGATCATGTCTGCACGTTCGTTTACCAGTTCTCCGATGAGTCCGGTCCATTCTTTCTTCCCACCAACTGAAACAATTTTTATATAAAACTTTTTACATCTGTTTTAGCTTTCCAGCGTAATGGTATAAATATGTACTGG
>JAIFRP010000039.1:2513568-2530992 GCA_032403825.1 Odynerus spinipes | reverse complement strand
AAACTTTTTACATCTGTTTTAGTCTTAATTATCTGTCATTATCTGTCATAATTAAATAATTAACTATTTCAACTAATTTCTTATTTTTATTTTAGAAATAATATAGAAAACTCAAACAAATCATCTCCACATAAATTCTTATTTAATTTAATTAAATCATTCGAGTAAAATAACAAATAGTCCGACACAAGAAATTTCGGCAAGATTACCTGTTATTTTATTTTTAATTTACTTCTGGAGATATGTATTTTTGACGCGAACAATAGCGACGCACAAGGATTAGAAAGTATTTGAGAAATTATTGAAGTAAAAATGTATTCGAATATAAAATAAACAGTTATTTCACTTGATAGTTAAATAATAAAATAATTTTAAAAACATCATTTTCACGTTTAAATAAACTAACGCGTAATTATTTCAAATAATATTCAGCCGAACAAGATAACATATTATTAAAATAATCATGTTTCGAATATATTATTTACATAATGCCCAAGTCTTCGCTAATAAATACCTGAGCTGTTTTTGATCACGTAACTTCCGAACTGACCATCGGGAGATAGCGCAAGATTATAGGTAAAGTTGATAGTCTTCGATAATTCTTTCAACAAGTCCACGCAGTAACCCTTGCAACAATACTTCTTCGAACCTACATGTATATAAATAGTACAACGTTGATTATAATTTCAATTGTGATTTTTTTCTTTTTAGATACGAACACTTTGGAGTTTCTTACTCTCGTGATCCGTAACGTTGAAATGAGGACAAGCTATTTCATCGAGCATACAAGATTCGCTCTCGCCTGCTTCGCGCACGTATACGAAAGGCTTCTCTTCAATGGTCAAAACCTTTAAGTGCGTCGGTATCATTAAACCCTCCGGTTTGTTTTTTAAACGTCCCGGCCACGTGATGCTGGATTCATTCACGCTCAATTTCATTTTCGTTCCGTTCTGCGATATCGATCAAAGGATGACGTTAATGTTTGCTAATGGAACACTGGACGATTCGTTAGTACTTTTATTTTAATTATTTTTTCGAGCTACTTATTGTTAATTTACTCACGGCCGGATAGAAATATTGTCCCACGGAAACTCGCTGACCATGCTCATTGATGTTGATAACGTCGTACTCGGCAAAAATGCGATCACCGTTGTCATCGAAAGCTACTCTACCGGTATCTCCGTTCGGTAACACTTGTTGGCGTATGTAGCTAAATTAACCATGATATGAAAAATTAGTTCGCTCGGATATTAACACGTTCGTGGACGGCTACTGTATATACAGTACTTTTTCTTTCTTTAATTTTCATAGTCAACATGACGAAAAAACTTTTAAGTAAAATTATCTGCCTAATCTACATTTACCATGCATACTAGCATCTGATTCCCGCTTTTCTATTATTAATATGTCTCTTGTACAAACATCGAACATTTAAGTTTATAGAGTACTGATATCAACACCCTACGCACATTCCAGCCGTCCGCGAACGTGTTAGTTGAAAAAGCTAATAATCAATATGACAAGTGTTATTAGATAGAATGGATATATCACCATACTCGAAAAGCTTCTTGCCAGTCTCCCATATCGATCCAGAATCACCGCAATCCTTAGGAGCGCTCGTTATCTCCTCGGTCTCGTTCATTTCTCGCAGAGCCGAGACAAAAGCGTATCTGGAAAGAAAGATGCCCTTACGTCACAAATGATGCCTCTAAAGCCCACCCTCTTCGTATATATGTACACAACAATTTCTACGGGGCAACGTTCCATGCAGTAACATCGACGAGAAAGCAGTCCGTGAGAACCTGTAATCAACATCGATATAAACGTATCCAAGTAGTGTTGTTGTCACGTCAACGATACTTCGACATTCCTTGTGCATCGTACGATAAGGAAATATTATTTTAAAGTAGATGAAACGGTGTGTAGTTCAAGATAGTGGAATATAGAGGATAGAACCGAGCATCAAGCTGATGACAGAGCGAGGACACCAAGAATGAGAATCAAAGGGGTGATAGCAAAATCTTTTAGATAGAAACGAACGACGAGATGGCCTCTCGTCGTTTCCACTAGTTTTCCCGAGTGTCTCTTCATAAACGAGACTTTATCTCGGAGTGCCCAGGTTTTACCTAATCGTGAAACTACACAGTTTCATGCATATACACGTAGATGCCTATGTGCGATCGCAAAAGGACTGACAGGCTGTCCCTGATGTGAGCCTTCTCTGCGCTCGCGTTTATTAATTTCAATCCAAGGAGACCTTCCGGCGCGTTTGGCGCGTCTAAAGCTTGCTCCGTTACGATCCAAACGTAGCCGGCACCGGTCATGTTCAAAGCAGCGGCGTCTCTGAAGATTACTCTTGCATCCGTCTTCCTGTAGGGTAGATGTATTGTTGGTGTATCAAACGTGTATGATGTTACAGTAGAACCTCGATTATCCGAACTAATTGTGTTCACGATGATCGGATAATCGAACGACTCAGATATTACAATTACACTTTGCGTGAAAAATTCGAAATTCTTATGTATTATAGTCTTTGTTCTTTCACTCTTTCTGAGTCACTAAGTTGCATTTTTGTTAAGTTAATTAGTTCTTCTTTGGGAGTAATCTCTTGCTGTGCTTCGTAATACCTGATGACTATCTCTTAAGCTGCGAACACTTTAGAATGCGTGGGAATATAATTTGAGGAGAATGTATCAACATATTCAATGCTGTCTTCGTTACAAATTCTTTTAACTCTTTCAACAATTTTTTCAAAATTTATGTTGTTCTTTCACTTTATCATTTCCAAGCCATTCTGTTATATCACTTTCAACGCAATTTATACGTCCCGGTACGTGCGGATAATCGAACGTTCGAATAATCAGTGTTCGGATAATCGAGGTTCTACTGTAATAATATATTATACTTATTAACATATGTAACTTACGTTGCGTACATAAGGCAGACTCTAGCTTGAGCGTTTTTCATGTCCATTAGATGCTCCGTAAAGCTTTCAAGACCTGGCTCGAATTCTATAACGGACTCCACCTGGTTCCCAATCAACGGAAAAGACGTAATGTAATGTAACCAAGTGGAAAATGAAGATACACTACTATGCTAAATCACGCACGTGTACTTTAATCTCAACGTCGTCTTCCAGATTTTGTGAAGTTGTCTGAAATCGTCCAAGCAAAGCACGACCGTCGGTATCGGAGCTGTGTATGAAGATGATCTTCATGTAGTTGAAATATTTTAACATTTCCACCCATACGTCCGCTTGATGAGAGTACGGTGGCACGGTTCGTAGAAAGGAAACGTGAATATTCTGAAAGTACAAATTATTTTTGTAAAATTAGCAGCTTGAAATATTTATTAAGTTTTTAGGAAGTATTAAATTAGGTTTTGAAAATTTATATTCATCCGCTAGCGATAGTTATCGTTAACTACTATACTATTATACTAGTATACTATTATATGAGCCGTTCAGAAATCAGTGTCATTAATCCCAGTTTTTGAATAAAATTTATTTGCTTAAAATTTAGAAAGATCAGAAAATGTAAAGAATGGACTTAATCGCATTGGCTTCCGAACGACTGATATATAATTTAATAATAATAATAATAATAATAATTTAAGGATCGACATACTTTATCGGAGAAGGCCGAATCACGCGACGATATACCAATCACAGGTATATGATAGAACCCACTGGTGTACGAAACCGCAGCAGGTGATAAATCACCAGTTAAAGGGTGAGACACCACTACAGCGTACACTTGTTTCGCGATTAGAGATTTGCAAACGCTAAGCGCCGTTCTAATCGGGTTGGAATCCATTTCGATTACTGTGTGTTGGTAAGTTATCCCCTTGTTTACATACTGGGAGTCGAAGTTCAAGTGCTGGAAGAGATAATTACATATATTTAAAGAAACTGTTAATTAATCATGTTTCATACACATATATAATTTATTTGTTTAGTAAACTCTATGCTCACGTCAACGGTGTCA
Source organism: Odynerus spinipes (assembly GCA_032403825.1). NCBI lineage: Eukaryota > Metazoa > Arthropoda > Insecta > Hymenoptera > Vespidae > Odynerus > Odynerus spinipes. Next base: position 2,527,006 of record JAIFRP010000039.1, on the reverse strand, counting down.
CCAAAGTAAGTTTTGCTTTCGGTATTGGAAAGAACACCACCGATCATGAACAGGGTAGGGCTGTTATAACCCGACGGTCGTGCCGCATAACTGTCGTCGTCCAAAAGTATCAAAAGCAATATTAAAGCGATCATCCTTTTGGATCTCGTCATTGTGGAACTAAGAAATGACCGATGATGATATGATTTCAAAGCAGTCGCCTTATCCTACGGAAAGTAACGAGTATGATAAAAAAAATTCCAGGAGATAACGTTAATTCTTAAAAAAACGATCACTCACCTGACTCAAAGAAACGAAATCCCTTCTCGCTGCTCTCTTTCAAGAAAACAAAAAGTGAAATCTTGCTTGAAGAAATCGATGCTCATCTCACATTCACGGAAAATGATGAAAATGATGAAACAGGTAGAAGAGTACTTGGGCACGGCCCAAGTTATAATGGCAAGTCCGAGGGCAGAGCCAAGATGTACCCTCCTCTTGGATACATTGATCCGGTCGGATGCTGCGCGAGAGATTCATCCCCACTATCGTAAATTCGACGATTTTGGCACCAACTTTCAAATTCGTCTTCTTCTCTTTCACCTGCCTATTTGCCGGTGATTGCTAATATGTTGCAAGACTGCATCGCCATCGATAACGATAGATTAATTAAGTGTGCGTCTCTGGGGCTTCGATTCATTCATTGCTCGGCACACGATGGATTCCGTTGACGACCGTTCGATCGTTTATAAATTTACGCAATAGCGGAGCGGAATTTAATTTAAAAATCGTTTCTATCAAAATCTATTTCGCAATGCATATAACGTATTTTTATTAAACATTTAATTGTTTTATATACATATATATATATATATATACGTATAAAACCATAATTGTTATTTAAAGTATGTATTATTATATAAAGCGAGCACGTGTTTCAGGTACGAAGTGTAACGATTGAGATACGAGGCTACGTAATGCGGGTTTTTACATTACCTAAACGACATAGTCTCTAGCGAAGTCGATGCGGTTATGCGCTTAGATAACTTCTACTTTCAATCGACATAAAAGTATTAACAATATAATATTTCAATACTTGAAATTTATATCGTGCATTTTACGTACGACCAAAGTCTATCGATAATTGATCGTTATCTTATCTTAATTAATAGCATAATTATGGACTATGAAAACAGAACGACTATGGAGGAATGCGAAGGAAGGATTATCGAAGGACATGCATAAGATTTATTACGTCGTTAGTCCTCCCCCTTCTACCGTGGATAATTCAATAATCGCTCAAAATAAAACGCTAGTCGCGTGATCGTCCAACAAAGACGATCGGAGGATCCCCTCTAAGAAGATTTATAGAATATAAAATCAACTGAAATCGGGGTTGCTATAAGTGTTTTGAAGGAAAGAGGTCGAAAATAGTAGTAAACGATAAATAATCGAAGTTTTTCGAATCGCACGTGGTGGTGGTGATGAGTAGACCACGAGAGACACGAGTGCGTCATTTCACCGTTTCGTACCTGCTGCATATCGATCCCGTAGCTTTCCACCCCGTGGCGACCTCACGTGCGTGCGCAACCCCCTTCCAGTCGGTATTTACCGAGGAACCGTCTGATCGTGACGGAAGGAACAGTGGAGAACGAGTAAATGGTGAGAGAGGCATTGCTACCGGGTCGGCCAGCCAGCTTACTGCTTCGAAGCTTGCAAGAGAGGAAACGGGCCAACGACATTGTCCAAAGAAAGCTTTCTTCGTTCGTCCAGGATACGCAAGGGAAGAAAGAAGAGTATAAAGAATAGAGACACGAGGGAAGAGAAAAAGGAAGAGAGAGAGAGAGAGAGAGAGAAAGAGAGAGAAAGCTTATGACGTATACGAGTACATAAATCAAATAGATAGACGATTGTTAGGTAACGTATGTAGAGGCACAGAGAGCGAGTGTGAGAGAGAGAGAGAGTGTGTGTGCGTGAGTGCGCATGTGTGTATGAGAAAGAACGAGAGAGAGAGAGAGAAAGAGAGAGAAAGAAGGATACTAGAAGAGAAAATTCAAAGAAGAAGAATAAATAAAAGTTGAAAAGTCGTCCACCAGTTGGAAGAGAGAACCGTCCACGCTCAAGAAACGTAACTCCAATGTATTACGGTTCTCGGCTCTCCGACTACGATAGAACATGTCGTTACCACGGGAATGGAGTTTCCAGGATTCGTGTCGATCGGTCGACCGTCCGACCACCGGCTGTGGCACGGCAGCGTCGCAGGAGATGGTCGGAACGGCCGTCATCGATGAGAATATGAATCAACAGAATCAGCTGGGCTCGTTATTGTCGATCCACTCGGCACCCGTATTCGATTTGAGCACCGGCGTGCCATCCCCTAAAAGGCCGGCCTCGTTGATGGTACAGGCGACCGCTACTTCGACGCCGGTCGTGCCACCTCATCTCCAAAGTCCACCGGAAACGATCGAGGACGAGGACAATGACAATCTTCTAACGATATCGAGTCTGACCGCGAGACCGTTGATAGCGAAATCCCGTGAGCTTCGTTCCTCGAAGAGCACTACGAAAGAGGCTCAAGCTAAGAAAAAGAAAAAACCAAAGAGAACGCGAGAAACGAAGAAACCTTCGAGGAATCGTACCTATCTACCGCTCGACGGTGGTTACGGATGGATTATCGTGTTCGGTGCCTTTTTCGTCCAATTCTGGGTCGCCGGCCTGGTCAAGTCCTATGGTGTCCTCTACGTCGAGGTCATGGAAACCTTCAAGGACTCGTCCGCGTCGGTAGCATCTTGGATACCGGCTATACTATCTTGCCTTTGTCTCGCCTTGGGTGAGTCACGCGACTTTCCGCTTCCTTTTCTATCTTTTTGCTTTTTTCTTTCTTTCTTTCTTTCTTATCCGCGATCTTTGATCGTTGATATTTCCGTTCCGCGTTGCTTAACGCTCGTTGGCTATTCGATGTTTTCACGGATTTATCGACGTCGAACTCGTTTTTATAATTTGCTTCGATCGAATATTCGTTGCTATTGTGGAAATTTTCTTCCTTTTGCGGTAGATTTCAGTATAATATGGTCATCGGGCTCCTGAAAAGTGTGATATTATGCGAATTCGTCTAAAACAATAAAATTTCATTCTAGAGATGATCTTTTTGTATGAAATATCAACATTCAAAATCCTCCGCACGTGTCATCTTGTACGAGATTTACTTAATTCGCTAAACGTGTTATACTGGAGTCTACTGTATTTTTTCTCCTGCGTATGCGTGTCCTTTTGCTTTGAATATGAATCATACGTGAATCACATACGCATACTACACCAATGACAAATTTTTATAGAATCGTGTTGTTTCTATCAATTCTATTTTTTTAGTATTTGTAGACAATATTTTAGAGGACGTCGGTATCGATTGTCGGGAGTAACAGTTTCTATTTGATATGTCTACAAAAAACACCAATATACACATCATATTGCATCCGAATATTCACCACAAACCGTTATAACATTTTTTTTCGAGAAGGGTGCAAATAATATTTTCTTATCGTCAAGCCATGTGTTCGGCATACCTGTTGTAATCACGGTATCGGTATTTATCGATTGTTCTTCATCCTCGCCATGGTGTCGAACCCAAAACACGTACATTTGCCGCGTACGTTGATCCCGATATCACGCATAGGGAGGTAGGCGAATGCGTGTTTACCAGCAAGCCCACGCACGTTGGTAAAACGAAGCTTCGCTCATCCTCGAGAATTTCTTTTGATGAGAAATCGATCGATGTAGTTAACGTTAACCTTGCTACCCACTTCCTCTTCATTTTCAGCGCCCGTAACGAGCATGCTGTGTCAAAAGTATAGCTGCCGTGCCGTTGTCTTCGTCGGTGGATTATTCTGCGCTTTAGGACTTACGACTAGTTACTTCGCCACCCGCTTGATACACCTCTTTTTTACATTTGGTATCTTGACCGGTGAGTGATAACGATTTGATAAATCCTTAGTGTCTAAAAAAAAAAACTGAATTCGACTAAACCTAGCGTATTATATTCGTAGGCATCGGTGGTGGACTGTCGACGACGCCTGGCATCATCCTCGTCTCCCAATACTTTGATAAACATCGTGCTCTAGCGAACGGTATCTGCGTTTCGGGTACAGCAGCGGGAAGTTTTGTATTCCCTCTCCTAATCGAGACCCTGGTAAAAAATTTCGGTTTTCACGGAACCATATTGCTCCTCGGTGGCTGTATGCTCCACGTATGCGTGAGCGCGACACTCTACAGGCCACTGGAGAACAATTATCTTCTGGACGAGACGACGGGGGACTCGGTAAAGTCCGATGAAAAGAAAAACGAGCTCGGGCAGGAGACGCAACCGACGAAGCAACAGAAACTCGATCTCATCTTCGCGAACGATGCCACGACGAGGCATAATCTTCTCAACGAGCTCTTTCATCAGAACAACGTGGTTGCCGTCGAATTAACCGACAGCGACGAAGAGAAGGACGTGATGGGAGAGACGCTCATGATGAAACCGATCTCGAAAATACGCAGCTCGAGTATACTGCACAGCGTCGAGGACCTCTCGACCGATTCCACCTGCGTTTACAAGGCGAGGTCGTCCTTGAGATCGTTAAGATCTTCCGCCACGGTCGTTTGTCCGGTACCCATCTCGAACGAGGTTCCTACGGTCACGACGGAGAAGCCCAAAACGATCATGCAAAAAATAGCACGTTATATCGATCTTTCTTTACTGAAGAATCCTCAATTCCTCATGATGTGCTTCTCCGTCAGTCTAATGTCAACCGGAAGTCCCTACATGTTGTACTACTTACCGGCGTACGTTCATGCTGCCGGATATACGAAAGCCGAGGCGGGCTACCTTGTTGCGATATCCGCCGCACTCGATTTATGCGGTAGGCTAGGCTTAGGATGGCTATCCGATTTGCATCTTTTCGATCGACGAAAAGGATATATCGGAAGGTAATTTGCTTTCGGGATGATATTTTTCTCGCTTTTAACAAATCGAGTGACATTGTCGATTTGATTCAAGTTATTCGATATCGGAATACCTGACCAGTGATGGACCTTTTTAGTATCTTACAAGTTTTTTTTTTTATATCACCCAGAAATACCTTGGAAAATACGCGTATTTTAAGATGTTTATTAAATTAACGTATTTTTTCTTTAAAATGAAGGTAATTTCATACTTTTCATTGTAGTTTATTCTAAAATGTATGCAGTTTTACGCGAGGGAAGAAAGAAAACGTTCTTTATAAATTACATCGTTAAAATTTATTGTTTTAATATTGAATTTTGACTCCATTTCTTGAAAATTTAAAGCCGAAATTATCGGTCCAAGGTATTTCTAGAGGAAATCGTGATATATCGGATCTGGGGTAGTAAAAGGTTTGAAATCAGTAATAGAATCACCGGTCCTCGATGTGTTAAAGATACGATTAGGATTGGTATCTAAGCTATCAGGTAAAGTAGTTTAGGTATCACGTAAAGTAGTTTAGGGGATAAACATTTTTTTTTTTTTTTTTTTAATAGAAATTCTAATGCTTTGTCTCGTAACTTTTCTAAAGAATTGGAATCATTATTGAAATTGTTAATGTTGTTTGTATACAGCGTTGTAGGTGCTGGAGTAGCGGTATTAACAATTCCGATGGCTCATTCTTTTTACGTGCTGGCATGTTCCGTTGGTATGTACGGGTTGTGCTTGGGGTGCTGGTTTCTCTTAGTTCCCGTCCTTCTTGCTGACCAATATGGAACTGATAAAATATCCTCGACTTATGGATTGGTCAGAATGTTTCAAAGTGTTGGAGCCATTTCTATTCCACCTCTCGCGGGTAAGATTTTATATGATATTTATATTATAACGATTGAATTAGTACATTGACGTCATTGTTTTTAACAATTTCAGGTTACTTACGTGATGTAACTGGAAGTTACACCGTATGTTTCCTCTGTATGGGTACATGTATGGTAATGGGAGGTCTACCTCTCCTATTGGTATTTAATGAAGTATCAAAACCAACGAAGCTGCCCGTTAACAATACTGAAAATAACAATTGTCAAGGAGATACAAATGTGAAAGAATAAAATATTTTGCAAGTGTGATTATTGAAGAGAGTAAACGTGTATTAGAAAAGTAATAAATCGCAGCATTTGTCGCTACAATTATGTTCTTATAAATTTGTTGGTAGTTTCGAATAAATTCGTACATTCGCGATAGGATATCGTTAACGATTCGTACCGATAATTTCAATAAATTTTCATAAAGCAGTGCATAATTGAACACATTTTTTGATAACTGTCGTTATTATTGTTATCGTTGTTGTTATTTTTCTTGTTAGCGTTACTGTTAACGTTATTGTTGACTAAAAGAGCTTTACGCACAAAGTTAAAACTAAATATTGATATTACAAAGTATGAAAGTATACAATCATGATTTTATTATTGGAATTTGCCTTTGTGGTCCATTATTTACATCTTATTTACAGTGTATAACATTACATTTTAAGTTACATTATAAATGTATATAAAAAAAAAGGTACAAAAGTTTAATTAATAACAAAATGAAACGGCAATTACGGTAAAAGTATTTTTCTTTTGTGTAACTACGTTTTAATCAAATATGTCTATATACATTTGAATATCGCTATTTTCTTTTTTGATTGGGAGTCTTACATTAGTCTTATCGATGGTGAAAATATAAATATCATGCGTTATCTACCGAAAATGGTAGAAAAAAAGTGAGTAATTAGGAGAATTCTATTATAACAAATCACAGATAAAAAAAGAATATTTCTTTGTAAAAGTACAAATATATACATAAAACATTTGACTTTGTGACGTCAAATTATATTGCTTTGCGATGCGTGGTATTATTCAGATCACTTAGTGTTCATCAGACATTGTCATCTTTACATTAATGCATTTGTAAGGTCAGGGTATCTTGTAATTCCATAATTGTATATACATCTTTACTGTAGATAAATGAAATATTCACACGGGCTTCCATGCCACTACCCTCATTTTATTATTAAGCTCTTGTAAAATAAGAGAACACGTCAATTGCTTTTCTGGAGATAAACCGCTTATTCCTTCCATTTCGTCGTCGTCGTCGCCTAATCCATTACTACTTCCATTTTTACCTTTTCCTTTGCCTTTTCTTTTTTTCTTTTTGTTTAATTGACGACAATCTATATCATTGGAGGTATCTGCAGCTCGTCTTATCTATAACAACAGAAATGTGAGTCATTCAATAGAAATGTCTGACTACAGGCAATTTATGGATTATTTATTAGCAATTTGATTATTGCATTTATTCTAATATTCTATACGACGACATAGGGTCAAATCCATGTACGATAAGAAATAAAAATATACAATTGTATTAATGTAAAATATCTAAGAAATAAATATATAAAATTTTAGATATATATATTAGTAGATATATGTACATAGAATACCTTGGCACTTTTCTTCGTTTGTTTATCATATTCTAAAGCATCATAATAATTTGGTTTCTCACGTTTGATACGATTTGTTCTTCTTGTTTTCATAACTCCGCTATCAGGGCTTGGTGGACTTTTGATAGAATTACGTCTTGCATTAAAAAATGAATGTCCACATGGGCAAGCTTTACAAGCGACGGGTACCTTTAAAATAAAATAATTTTTATTTAATATTAATTTTATTTTTATAATCCATAGGATATTATTAAAATTTTAATACTGAAAATTTTTTTAGATAACAATATTTATAATATCATACTTATTATATTAGGTAGATAATGTTTGTTACATCATTTGAAAAAATGACATTCCGATTAAGATATCACGCTACAAGTAAGTTCTTTATATCACGAGTACGATAATTTCTTTTATCTTCTATTACACACAATATTAAATTAAAGAAGAGTATATAATATAATTACCTGTTGTTCACATTTAGGGCAGCCCTTACTGATTGTTTTTGTTTTCGCCATAATTAAACCAACGAAGAAAGCAAGATTTTTTATTTTTTATGTACATTTACAAAGAAAATTATCAATTAGATAATCCGGTGAGTATTAAAAAATCATTATGGCATATTTCTTCCTCACACCACTAAATTGTCTTTATTTTAAGAACGCCGCATTATATACATACTATGCACAGATTAACATTATATGTAGTTTCTATTCTCTCTGATAGATGACAGCTTTCATGTCACAAAAGCAGACGAGTTGTTACAAACATGGTCAGTTTTAATCTTGTGTTTATATAATACAATCGCCAATAGAAATTAGTCTTACAGCTGACGTATGTTTATGTTGACCAATGAGCGATGAGATGGAGTGTTCTAATTTCTAGGTTAGCCATCACGTTACTGTATAAGCTGTGGTTGAACGAATGGTTATGTTAGATGCTACAAGTAGCTACCACAGAGCGCGAGTGATGTAAACATGGGCGTTAAATGACCGTTATAAAATATATTATTTCTGTATTTTATAGAGTTAATCGTATTTAATAGTCACATTTATAAGTAATTTTATTTAGAATAGCGATTTTATAAACTGCACAGGCAGTGGAGTGCTTTGTTATTCAAATATCGATATCATGAAAACTGGAAGCGAAACGAAAGTTTCTGGCGCCAAAATTGCTACCTCCGAGGTTGGTAAAATATTAAGATTTTATCTTTATTTACCTTTAACGAATATTGTGAGAAGGTTTGTGTGTAAAATCATCCGTTGGATATTTGGCTTACGAGAAAAGTTGGTAGAAAGTTTGATTTTAATAACCTCAGAGATAACATACAACACGTGATAAAGGCACGTTCTATAAGTGACGGTTGAATAAAAAAATAAGATAATTTATTTAAATTGTTACGTAGACAAGTATTTATGTAGATGTTCAAAAAAATGTTTGTAGATTAAAAGTTTGTTAAAAAAAATAGAATTGTGAGACTGCATCATTTGGTAGAAGAAATGTAGTTAATCGTGCCTTTGTTCCACCAAAGGAGGTTGTATATCACAATTTTCTCTGTTTTATCGAAACAGGCTAAGGTCAGAAAGTCTTTGCACGTTTTGCAGCCGGCAGCTACGGACAAAGAAAACTTGGTTGGCGCTGGAAGAATGCTCAAAACGTCTCATCCGGTTAAAGATGCATTGAAAAAGTATTTCAACATATTTACGTATTCGTATTGTATTATGCCATATATCTTACCAATATTAACGTTATTTGTTCAATTTTCTATTCTAGAGATGTCAAAGAATTACCCGAAAAACCAAAGAAGGAAAATACAAAACGGAAAAAAGTTGTTTACAAACACAAGGCTGTTCAAACAGCAAGAGGGGACAAGATTAAAATCGAAGTAGAAGATTTAACCTCTGAAGGTATTTATGAAGCTGCACTAGTAAACATTAACGAGTTTAATCATACAAACTAGTTGATTATCGAACACGCTCGTTATTTTCTTTTGCTTATATTTCAGCCGGTCCTAGTGAGAATTATTGGGAAGTACTAGCCGAAAGACGACGAATAGCTCTTGAAGATGCGCTCGAAGAAAATAGAGAATTAAACGAACGCGTTGCAAAATTAGTAGAAGAAAATCGTTTATGCAAAGAAATGCTGGACGAGACTCGGGCACTGGTCGAAGTATTACAAGTAAGATAGTAATATAATAAACGCTTATTCCTCGGATGATAGCGGGTCCTCTGTTACAATAACACAATTTTTATTTACAGGAAATGATCGAAGATGACAGAAACGACATAAATAATTCTTTGGATGATAGTGCTCTTTAATTTTATATTAGGCATTTAAAAATAAGAAAAATATCAGTTTTATACATCTCCATATTGGAGGAAAAGCTTAAACAGAGATTTAAAAGACTAAACAAATTTGTATGTACTTTATATTAACGGTTTAATAGCTTGAACATCTGTAATAATTTTCGTTATTTTTCGATTAATTTAAGACAGCAGAACTCATTTATTTTTATCTACATCTCTCACGTTTGTCGACTAGTCTCTCATTTGCTAAAAGTACATTATATGTTTAACCACGACTGCCTTTATCAAGTTAATATCGTGAAATAAAACGAATATATAATTTTCTTTTAAAAAAATCAGTAGTAGTAGTAGGTATCCCGGTATTTTTTTAATATACAAAAAGAAGTAAAATGTGTAAAAATGATTTGTACGTTATATAAAGTTAGCTCATAAGTTCTTCGGAATTACGAACCCTAAATAAATAACAATTATATTTTCTTTCATTTCAAAATAATTATATTATTTTATTTTTAAGAACGTTCTCCCATCGACGTTAATCAATCGGAAGAACACGTAACAATGTTTATGCTTCGGAGCACAATTCTCATTCAACGTAATAGTTTCACGGCTCTTAAGCCGTTACGCACTACTATACTGGACAAGGATTAGCACATTTGAAATTCGTAAAACTAGCAGAGTTCGTGAAACGCAATAACAAGTTTTACCGAGACGCGAAGTTCTTCGGAGTTCGTAATGTTCTTAAAAAACTCTCATTTAAATTCTCCTGGTAAAGAAGACCTACTCGTTCATCGCGCGCTTAAATTAAATTGCGAGGTTTGCTAAGAGCCGGAGGTGTATAGTGAAAAAGAAAAAAGAAAAAAAGAAAATAAGAGAAGAAGAATATCTAAGCTTTCTCATTTAATCCTCGTCCTTGAATCGACGATAAAAGGATTGAACGTAAGTGAAGACGCACTTCCAGTCTGGACGTCGCATAACCACCATGTCCTCGACATCGAGCAACGGCGCGATACCGGCCTCGCTATATAAAGAAAGAAGAAACGTATATACATTAGGACCCTCGTTTATTATAAAAACGTAAATACAGTAGAACGTCAATTATCCGAACGCCGATTATACGGAACGTCGCACAGTGGGCCGAAACCGTCAAAACGCGGAAAAAATGCTCTTCAACACTATGTATTTAGTTTTGACTAAATTGGTATTTATAGGAAAGTATCATGGGACAAACTTCAACAATTTCAGAAAAAGAGTGCGGGCGTTATAAGATATACATTTTGCTTATGTTCAAAGCTTGCTGGAAAATGTCTGAATAATCTATGATAACTCAACTTTATATCAAAATGTAATCGGAACATTTAGAAATGTATGCCTTAAATTTCATTGAATTTGAATACAGTTGGAAATTTGACTTTTTTCCGCGTTTTGACGATTTCGGCCCACTGTGCGTCGAGTATCCAAATTTCGATTATCCGAATATAAAAATAAGTCACCTATAAATAGTATACACATTTAAACCACGTACTTGGTAGAATCCAAGAATATTTAATTTATTTTTTCTACTTCATTTTGTTTCTTTTCTATCTATTCTTTCACATAATAAGCATTTATATCTGAAAACTGTTTCATTTCTAGTTGATTCGCAACATATTTACAAATTTCTTTCCTTCAGACCGATTATCCGAAAAACCGCTTATCCGAACAAGTTTGTCTCCCAATTAGTTCGGGTAATCGGCGTTCTACCGTACATAAGATATAAATAAAAATAAAGAGAATATCTCACTCGGCCGTTTTGAACGCCAATTCGAAGTTCTTCCTGCGGTTCTCCGGACGTAACGAGTGATAATCAAAAGCGTCGGGTCTGAAGTGATGAATCAGGGCGCAAAATGCCAAACCGTTGTTCCAGCTAGTCGAGAAATTATCCAGTTGGATATTCTGCAAATAAATGTTTATTCATTTCAACGATCTTTGCGGTGTGTCACTAAAGGAGCATGGAAAAACCTCCCCTCCTCCCTAATAAAGAAGAAGTTATCTTTTACCTCGTACTCCTTTGTTTTCGAACGGCACCAAGCTAACAATCGTTCCTTTATCTGTACCGCATTATTTGTCACGGTCGGTTCGGTGAATCTAAAACGAAACTCCTTTTCTGGCGACTTTATGGGACTGGATGGAGATCCAAGGCGAGGCAAGGAGAGAGAAACAATTAGAAGATGGCAGACTTGGGATTTTTAGGGGGTGTCAGAATACATAATGAGAAGAGATCGCGCTCTCTCTCTCTCTCTCTCTCTCTCTCTTTCTATGTTTAGATCGACCACAATGAATAATAATAATTACCTTGACGGCAAAGAAGAACTATATTGCCGATCGAGCTGACGAAATTTGGCGAACGGCGATAACGGTTTCTTCGGGGCTGAAAAAGAAAATGGCATTATCGGTGAATCCCTCTCGAGGGTTTCGCGGCTTCGTCTCGCGATTTAGGAAAAATCTTTAGTTTGGTGTAAGTATTCAAAAATCGTCACTATCAATCCTTAATCTCTCGATAAACTAACAAGTAAATCATTCTCCCGTCGTATGTCATTCCAGTTAACCAGGATTGCCTTTCTAAACGTTTTCCACTCAACGTCGCTATAGTATTACTTGATTAAAGCTAAACAGTTAGTTCAAATCTCGGCCAATCGCTTTCATTTTGCTCCAGGCATAAAGAAGGGAGCTAGAAAATGAGCGAATAAAAAAGTAAAAGGTTTATTTTTCTACATCTTGAGGAAAGTCACTCCAAGCTTTTCGGGGCTTTTACGGCGACGCGGTGCTGTGGTATTACAGTGTTCTTCGTCACGGTGTGATCGATGTTAACGCGTTGACTCAATTTTACAGATTGTATTTGAATCGTTGCTGTGTAACGTTTATTGCTGTTTCCAAGAATGTAATCGACTCTACTAGAAGTGTAAGGTCTAATATAAAAGATGAGATAGAGAATTTTTCCGTATCTTCATTTTGAAAAAGATTATAAATAAAATTAGAACGCACTAAACAAAATTATAACAATTTGGGCAAAATGAACGCGGCAGTTAACGTGTTAAAGAACAATTTTTTATAAACGAGTCCAATGGGAGACCAAAACCCACTGGATGGAAAAAGTTTCATCCCGATCGGTCCATCTGTCTAGGAATGGTGACCACAAAAAAAAGCAACATCGTCCACTGTCGAATTGAGTAACCTTCTCCTTTTTGAAGTCGGTTAATAAAGGATTCGCGGCACTGTAAGTTCCTCTATCGTTAAAAAGACATGCTAAGACCGCGAGTGTAGAACGAGCGTGTGTGTTTATTTGCAGCAACGAGGAGTCTATAACTTTCGAGGCTTGGCAAAGACGTCGTAGAAGATGTCCATTGGGGAAGATCCTGGCGCGGGGTGAACGCGTGTACCCGAGAGCGTGTGCCGATGATTGTTACTGGTATAACCCGGCTATTATATGACGCCACACACAGCTACGAATAATCTACGGCAAAAGTCGCACACACACAGTGAGAGATAGAGTGCCAGTGTGATATAAAGTGCTGCTGTGGAGGAGAAAACTATAACACTATTTGGCGCAACAAAAGGAGCTACAGAAAGATGCTTTGTGACTCACTGCTTTATTCGGGGATCGGTACGACCTTCTAGCGATTCTCTATCTCGACCGCTCTCTTTTTCTTTCTCTCT
>JAIFRP010000039.1:2494385-2513487 GCA_032403825.1 Odynerus spinipes | reverse complement strand
TCTCACTGTAGCCCCACAAAACACACAAGCCCGCGAAAGACGAAGAAGGAGAGTACACCCCGCCAACACCCCCCGCGAGAGAGTGTTTAAACTCGCGCAAAAGAGAGAAGGAGTAAAGGGAGACGCGTACGTAAGTCTCTACGCGTTTGCGAAAAGACTGCCAAAAGTTGGTGCCTCGTGGGCAAATAATATGCGTCGAACTGCCTCGCCACTCCAAGAGCTGCCTCGCGTTTCTTCAGCAAATCTTTTTTCGGGGCTTGCAAAATCACCGACTTGTTTCTCCTCTTCGCTTCAAGATCACATTTTTATTAGATGATTTTGTCAAGACGTTTATCGACGTTGGCGACGGTAGCAGCAGCAGCAGCAGCAGCTCTGCTGACGGTTCGCTCGATCATTGTTATTAAATTTCAGATATATCTACTGGTGGATTCCTGGGATAAATTATTCATAGGGCTGGCCGTCCTGTCATCCATTCAATTCGCTCGGGGATCGGCAAGTGGCAAGTTCAACATCGTCAACCGCTTCCAACATCCCCGACGTCTTCGTTGCGGGGCGGCGATAAGACTTCGACTAAAGTGATGACCGATCGATCGATCGTGACGTTCGCGTTATAAGAACGCAAGATTTCTTTCGTTTCATCTCGAGTAGGTATTTCTCGGTTCACCGATACGATCGGTATTAAATACGCGGTCCTTGCGTGTATCTTCGGAACACGCTCGCATCGTTGTATTTAACACCACTCTGGGTGTCACGACTTCGACGATGCTTTCAACGATAATAACAATAACAACAACAACAACAACAACAGCAGCAGCAGTAGCAACAATAAGAACAAGTATAACAATATAGTGTAGTAACGCAACGACGAAGGATCGACGACGATCGAGTTGCGTGATTCGATCTTTCGAACTTTCTAGCGTAATTCAATTTCTTGCGTGCTCGTAGCAGCAGCAGTATCTTCAGCCACCGTGGCGAGCATCGACGATCGAAGTAATAGTAGTGGTAGTGGTAGTAAGTAGTAGTAGTAGCGATAGAAGAATAAAAAGAAGAGAGGAGAAGGAGAGCCGGTCGGTCAGCAATGCTGACCGTCCATCCTCGTGGCTTCCTGGAAAATATCATCGAAGACCTTGTCAACGTCTGCGCTGTTGACCTGCAAGAGTGGTACTTGCAGGGGTGGTATCGTCAAGACTAGTTTCTGCTCGCAAATACCAGGTAAGGTACGGCTTCTCGATAGACCGATCATGCACTTGCCGTGAACGTGACGAGGAGAGGAACGTTTCTTCGACTCCTTCGTATTGTCGTTCGTGGAACTTTCGCTGGGCCTATCGAAGTACCTTCTTATCTTGTCCTCCATCTTCTTCACGCTATCGGAGGACGCCTCGAATTGTTTCGTTCTCAGTTTCATGGACGACGGTGATCTGGGCTTCGGGGGTTTTGGTAAACAGGAGACACCTTTCGTAGACGAGGGTCCACTTTCGTTAGCACGCGATGGGATACGCGTGCTACTGTTCGACAGGGCCAGCTGATGCCACGACTCGGATTTCGAGAGAACGATCGATCGGGAAGGCTGACTGGCGCAAGACATCAAGTACTCGTCGCTGGAATCGATCGGGTTTGTCCCATTCGGCACCGGTGATCGTTCTTTGCGCATAGGTTTGCTCTGCCCGACAGCTGGCTGTTCGTAAACTTCTCGAAGCGTCGAGACTTGATTGACGACCCGCGAAGTACCCGGTGTTAGTTGCTGAGTCTGCCTCGATATCTGTATCTCTGGCATGAGGAACTTCTTCGCTTGGGGAAGATCGACGATTCGTTTCGATCGACTCGATGAGAACGCTGGGGAAATTGGTTGCTCCTCCTGTTTTTTGTAACTCTCGATCGGGGTATACTCATTTACACGTGGAGCTACGAAACTCGAGCTTTCGTACGTCTCTTCTTTCACATTTCCATGGACCCCGTTTAGATAATTTGGCGAGCGGTTACCCGGACTGTGATCTATCATCGTGCAACGTTCTTGCCGAAGTCTTTGTATCAAGCTCTGTTGTAGCATATTGTGTCTACGTATCTCCTCGTCAACCGGCGACACTGAAGGAGTCGAGTAATCCCTGGTATCCTCTCTGTCGATCAGCGGGACTTCCAGTGTCACTTCCGACGGGATTTCCGGACTTTCGACAGTCGCGACCGTTGCTATGGCACAGGTGTATCTAGTGACGACACCTTCCTCCTCGCTGATGTCTTGATTTTGAATATTTTGCGCGTCCAGGAACTCGTAATCTCGAGGACACCGATCATCCTCCGTATAATTCGTTTTACTCGACGCGTACTCGTTTTGCTCGACTCTCGATACCGGCTCGCAGCTTTCCACGAAAGGCTGATCCCGTTCGTGCAGATTTTGCGCGCGTGTACTCGCCACGATCGTCTCGGGACGATGATCGTAAAAAGGTATACTCTCGCGAACGTTTTCTTTTACCGAACACATTTCTCGGCTACGATCCGATTCGTTTCGCGAACGATACTCATTCGTCGTCTCGTCGTGACGTTCCTGATCATGCGAAACAAACTGACGAACGTTTTCTGCTATCGTCGAAGGCACTTTGTAACATCTTCCACTTTCTGGATCCTCGCCGGATCCTAGATCACCCGACGTTTGTATGGAAACATTGCTGCAGGCTAACGGTGGCCCGTTCGAGATTCTCGGAACGACGCGAAAAGATCGAGCTTCGTCGAAGTTCTCATCCCGAGCACCGGTTTGAACAGCCACCGACGCACTACCGCGAAGCGTGACGTCAGCTTTTCGAGATCCACTTGTCTCAATTTCACGAGTACCTTGCACGTTGTAACGATTATAATCCTTTGGTATCATCTTGAACGAGATCTTTCCGTCTACCACGTTCGGATTATTTTCACGGGACAGCTCGTTGCGAGGTTGATAAAATTTAGCCTCTTGCTGACGGGTGTCGTCGAAGTCCTGCGTTAAAGCGACACCTTTGCTGACGAACGGAGCAAATTGCTTGCAGAACGAACGATAATCCAGGCGACCGTTCTCCGCGTTCGATGATTTTTCCTGATCGATCCACGGTGGCCTTGGGAAGCTACGTTTTTCGGAACTCCCATCGAGGTGAACTTTATACTCCGCTGCTCGTTGCTGCACGTTACTGGCGCCACGATCGAACATCATCCTAGCTTTCTCGCGCAACGTGTTCCCTGGCATGGGTATATTGCTTCTAGGTGGTTCACAAAGTAGGGGTGAAGGTTTAACAAAGTTTGACAGGACCGGTGGCTTCTCGATTCTTCGAAACGGGGACGAGGGAGCGTGTCTGAAGCCAGGAGATACCGATTGACTCATGTTCGGTGTATTCTGTTCGGTATTAGCGTTAAAGGACTTCTCTTTACCAGGATTATATCGTTGAGTCAGTTGAGGCACGACCGGTGGACGTTTAGGAATCTTGACCCTTCCAACTTGCTGCTCGGGTTCCTCGACGGAAGTTTTCGTCTTGTCGAAGGCTGTCTTGATATTGGAGAATCGACTATTCCAGTTTTCGTTGGCCACCGATGACGAGTCCGTGGTCTTTACATAGCCGAAAGGTTTGAACGAAGTTGGTACGTTGTAGACGGGTGCCTCGTTGTTCTTATTGATGAGCGCCATGAACTTTCTATCGTTTTCCGTTTTGGGTTGGAAGGACGGTATTACCATGGCATTGAGTGCGTTAGGATTCGCCTTGTCGCTGACGTTAATGGGCTTCTTCAAAGAAACGCAACCCTCTTGCTTGAAACTTTCAGCTTGGAGCTTCAGATAGCTCGGAATGTCAATTGTGTTGGCGCGTTTGATCTTCGACTTCTTTGCGGTGAACCGATTGGAAGGGATGCATTTGTTGGTGGACTCTACTCGTTGCTGAAGAGCCGCGGCCAGTCTCCCGACACGGCCAACTTCGATATTCGAGCTTTCGACGTTATCCACGTTGGGTTTATTCCTAGCAGCTTCGAGATTCGTTCTCTGAGGTATTGGATTCGTATCAGCTGGCACGATCGCCGATTGGGAGACGACACTGAAGTCCTGTTGATCGGCATAGAAGGGGCTAGCTCGTGCTCGCATTTCCAGGTTCTTCTCGATGTTCTTATCGATGTTCTTATCGATGTTCTTATCGCGCAGGGATTGCCGATGATTGATCGCGTCCTTGGTGTACTTATCGTGTATCTCCTCACCGGTTCTCACCTTCTCCGAAGCGGAATCGCCGATCGGCGTAGCCGGGAAGTACGGCGAAGGTACTATTTTCGTGAGCGGTCTCACCTCCTTGAAATTCCTTTCCTCCTGCAACCACTTCCTCGCGCATGCCAGCTCCTCAGCCGAGACGCCGATGGTGTGTCTACTGGCTCGTCGTCGTCGACTCGCCATCGGTGTCGTTGTCGCGGACGATTTTAGCTTCTCCTCCTTCGCTAGTGTCGTCTCCGACGGAAGCTTCTTCCCCTCGCCCTGCTCCTTCCCCTCCTCGTCCTCCTCTTCCTTCTTCTCACGTGGCATCTCCAATCGAGAGAGTAGACTCGACACCAAGCGTAGAAGCTGAAGTTTGCTCGTGGGATCGGAAGCTGCACCGTGCTTGGCCAATGCGGCCACGTCGATCCTCTCGAGGGTCTCCCTTAAGCGCGAAAGGGCCGTGTGTATGTCGGACATCAACAGGTCCTCGAGGAACTTCAGCTCGTTCTTCAGGTCCTCTTCTTTACCGTTGCTGCTGCTGCTGCTGCTGTTGTTGTTACTTTTACCGATGCTCTTGCCGCTACTCGTGGTTATCGCTCGTTCGTCCATGGGACGAAGCATGGGTGTCCGGTGCTGCTCTTCCTCGAGATCGAGCCGGGAATCCTCCTTGATCGGTGACGACGTATCGGCTATCGCGAGCGAGAGCTCGAGCACCGTACGAAGGCGCTCTACCAGTACCGGTAATGAATTCCACTCACCGACTGCTTGCTTCTCGTTGCTGCCCTGATCCGTTGCTCTTGCGATCGCACCGGTGGCGGCGGTGGCGGTGGTGGTGGTCGTGGTGGTGTTGCTATTGCTGTTGCTGCCGATAGGAAGAGACTCGCCTACTACCCCTACCCTCGTGTCTGTTTTCTCCTCTCGAGGCTCGTGCTCGTTCGCGAAGGAAGACGCCGGTGGTTCGACGACGGCTATTCGATCGGCCGATTTCGATGACGGCAGGCACGTCGTGTCGAATGATCTCGCTGAAATCGATGGAAATAGGGGAAAAGAGAGATAGAGAGAGGAGACGGTATCCTTTCTTTATCTTTCTTATCGAATCGTTAGAAGACATTTTTCTCGTAGGCAAGAAGGTATTCGTTCCACGAGAGAAAGAAAAACCTACAAGCGTTTTGCTATTTTCAGGAAGATCGATCGAACGAACGACCGACGTCGCGGCTTTTTTTTTTTTTCTTTACTTTCCTTATTTTTTTCTCTCTCTTTTATTTTTTATTTTTGCGATAGATTTATTTCGCGGGATGTGCGTAAAGAACGCTCTCCGCGCGTTGAGATGAAAATAAAACGGACACACCGGGCGTGGGAATGGTATGCGTTGTAAAGAAAAAGAGAGAGAGAAAAATAGAGAGAGAGAGAGAGAGAGAGAGAGAGAGAGAGTGAGAGAGAGATAGAGATAGATAGATAGAGAGAGAGAGAGAGAGGTAAAATAAGATTGAAAAAGGATGGATCAAAGGGGTTGGTTTTCTATATTTCTCTCTCTCTCTCTCTCTTCCCCTTTTTCTCGTCTTGAGTGGACGATGATCGATGAACGATGCACGCACAGGAAAACGTGTTGATCGGTGGGTTACGTCGAGTGCCATTTTCGCGTAGAGAAAGAGACCGTGACAAAAAGCGCGACACGTGTACTCGCGCGTTCTCGCGACGTTGAATCTCCATTGTCGATTCTATTTTTACGCGTGGTCGCGCGTAAAAAGATGGTACGAGAGATGCTGGAAGTGGTGGTGGCGGATGCTGAAGAGGAGAGAACGAGGTAAAGAAAAAAATAGGAAAATAGAAAAAGAGAAAGAGAAAGAGAGAGAGAGAGAGAGAGAGAGAGAGAGAGAGTGTGTATCAAAGAAGACGAAACGCGTATCGCGAAGGTCGAAACGTATACTGAGGCGAGCCGAAGGAAGGAAATTTCTCCGTGGCTGCTTGTGCGGCCTGCTCGGCACACAGATGTGTGTTGATATTACGCGTTGTTATACACCGGAGGGGTAAGAGATCGAGAGGCGCGCTTTCCTCTTGCGATTGGTTACTTCGCTCTACCCGAATGTGCTCTCGTCTTATCCGCTTCTACTGGTTGCTGGTGCTACCGTTCCGTGTGTTACTGCTATTGCTGATGCCCATTTGGCAGAGCGTGAACATGAGAGAGAAAGAGAGAGAAAGAGAGAGAGAGAGAGAGTTGAGAAAGTGAGAAAGGGAGAAAGAGAGAAGAGAAAAGGAGGAGAGAGTAGAGAAAGACAAAATGAGAAAATAAAAGGAGATGAGGAGAGGGAGAAAGAGAGAAAGAGGGAGAAAGAGAGAGAGAGAGAGAGAGAGAGAGAGAGAGAGAGAGAGTACGAGCGAGACAGAGAGGAACTTTTTGCGGCGCACACAGAGATCGTCTGGATGGACGAGAAAGAGGAAATAGATAAGCGGGTAAATAAGGGGCAGAGGGGGGAGGGTGGATAAACGAACGAAGGGAAAAACAAACGGACAGGCCAGCAAGAGAGAGGATCCGTGGTATAAATCGACAACGGTGGATGGACGTTTAATGGATAGAAGGAATATGTATAAATCGTATACGTGTCTGTGTGTATTAGAGATAGATAGATAGATAAATAGAGAGAGAGAGAGAGAGAGAGAAAGAGAGAGAATGAGAGACGCGTTGACCGCCTTCGACCATCGCTCGCTCTCGCTTTATTTAAAACGCACGGTATTCTCCGTGGGATTTATTTTCGGTCGCTCGCTCGTTCAACGCCTCGCAGCTGCCGCGAGCTAACGCTGTTGCTCGAGGCTCGTGGAAGCTCTACCTTCTTCAAAGAGAGACATTGAGTATACGCGTGTGTGTGTATGTATATATGTACATACGTATGGACGTATTCGTTGGTGTATGTATATATATGTATATATAGTATGCGTTGATCGAGAAGATCGATCGAAAGGAAAACGATCCATCACGAACCTGATTCCAAAGTTTCCCCCGTTCCTGCGCTTCCCTCGGGCTTCTTTTCCTTGTGATCCTCGTCTTTTTCATCTTTGGACTTCTCCTCCTTCACCTCCACCTCTTCTTCCGTTTTCTTATTATCTTCTACCACTTCTTCGTCTCCTTTTTCTTCTTCCTTATCATCTTCCTCTTCTTCTTTTTCTTCTTTTTCTTTTTCTTCTTCTTCTTCTTCTTCTTCTTCTTCGTCTCGATCCTGCTCCTGTTCCTTCGGTGACACCGGACGAAGCTCATCGACTACTTCCGAATCTACCGAGCACGGTCTCCTTTTCCGTTCCTCCTCGTCCTCACCCTTCCGTTCCTCCTCGATCTCACTTCGAATCTCATCGTTCTCCGCGACGATTACTGCAATCGTCGAGAAATGGGAAAATGTAGTGGGATCTCTTGTTAAAACGAAAGGAAGGGAGGGAAGGAGGGTCGGGAAAGTATGAGATGGATTATCCTTGGATCGTATTTTTAACACACACACACATACATACACACGCATTCACGCGTACACGCGTACACACGGGTGTGGAGAGATGCGGTTGATTGTTTTTTCTTTCAACGTCATTCGCTCCTAATATTACGGGGGATAGTATATCGTGATATTTCTCACCCTCCGCATCGGACATGTCTCTCTTGGTCCTCCACTCGTTCGACCAAGCGTCTGAAAGTAAACCAAGATTATTTTCGTTATCTCGTTGCTCTACCAGGAGTAAGAGAGTGAGAGAGAGAGAGAGAGAGAGCGAGAGAGAGCGAGAGAGAAAGATCGTCAGAACTTTTACTCCCACGTCCTGCAGCAATAGTTACAACTAATTTATAAAGAAACCCACGCGTGCATAAATAACACAAATTTCATCCGAACGTTGGACGAAACAATGTTTCTTTATGCCTCGCAAAAAGGGAGCGCTCCCGCGCGCGCGCAAGTGGCGCGAAGGTCGGACCGATTAATCACGAACGCATTCGATTAATTTTTGGTCTCCAAACACGGGCACAAGTTCGAAACACGCTTCTCTCTCTTTCTCTCTCTCTCTCTCTCTCTCTCTCTCTCGCGCGCGCGCTTTGCTTTTGGCCGCTAGCCAGGCACTGTAGCCTCGCGAATAATTCTTCATCGAGGCGGAAGAATCCGGAGCGGTTTCGCGCGGCGTCTTCGCGATCGTTACGCATTTCACCGTGGTTTTAAAGGCGTGGTTTGCCCATCGTAGCTTCTCTCCTTCGGCTAGCGCGCGAAAATAACTTTGACCTGTTTACGCGCTAACGGAAATTAGGAGGCCGAATCTTTCTCGCGTCTCGGTAAATCTGAAAAAGTCTCGGACTCTCTTACGTGCGTTTAGGATTTTTTTCTTTTTCTCTTTTTTTCGCCTTCTCCCTTTCTCCTTTCCGCGCATGCGAAGCTTCGACGGAAAAATTTCAAACCTGGATCTACGGTTCTCGGACAGCTATAGTCAAATTTCACTCGACGCTCCTCCTCCCCTTCCCCCCCTCGAGCTTATCGTTCACTCGCCTATTCCTTTATTCGTTCGTTCACTCGTGCCAAGCGCGAACTATTTTCAGATTCGTTTTATTGCATAATCTTATTCATTGATACGTTCACCTCTCTTTGTTTACTCGCCGCCGGTGAATACGCGTTAAGAATAGTTCCCGGTGTATGGAAGAAGTCGAGGGGTAGTAAATTTATCGATTTCACGCCCGACGTTTTTTTCCGACGATATTTCGATATACTATTTTCACGCGTGGGATGAAAGAAAGAGAGAGAGAGAGAGAGAGAGAGGAGAGGAGAGAGTAGATAAAAAAGAGAGAGGGAGAGAGAGGGAGAGTGGGAAGGGTCGCGTGTTTTTTTCAACGTGACCGAAACACGGTAGTGGCCACCGTGCACGATCGAAAAACCCGATCACGAGAATAGACAATGACGTGTCCGAAGAAAACGACTCCGAGAATTGCTCGGGATCACTCGATCTATCTCCGCCTCCCTCCCTCGCCCGCCTCCGCCATAGCTCGATCGAACACGATCAACGAAATTTTCGATCGCCCTCGGCTTTTATTTAAAAGGCCCACCGCGTCGTGGTCGCGCACTCGTCGTTGGACCGATACCAAGGCCGGATGGAAAAATCGTGGCTGTGAACGATCTTTCCCTCTCTCTCTCTCTCTCTCTCTCGATTTAATTCTCGATATCTCTCGATACACCTCGAACCACGAACTTTTCACTTGAACCCTTTCACCCTAACCGAAAGAGATATTCATCGGGACTCGTCGATCACCGGCGTGCTCGTCCAACGACTCGATCACCGAAAGTAACCACGCTGCTAGACTCGTACATGTATATATCTATATACATACATACATACATATCTATATATACATATATCTATGTATGCGAAATGCCGTTAACGCGTCGTAGCTATTTTACGTAGGTCCGACTCGAATCGCATTACGATTCCGGTCTATCGCTCTCGCAAAAGCGCAAAACCACCGGTAGAAGCGGTAGCAGCAGCAGCGGCGGCGGCGGCGGCGGCACCACCATCACCACCACCACTACTACCACCACCATCACGATTGCTGCTACCACTACCACTATAGCTACCACCACCACCAGTACCATCCACCATTTACACTACCACCACCAGCGACCTCCACCATCGTCACTATCAACAGCAGTAGCAACAACATCACGAGTAACAGCAGTAGCAGCAGCAGTAGCAGCAGCAGCAGCAGCAACAGTAGTAACCAGTAGCAGCAGCTTTGGATGGTCGGTGCGATGGTCCTGACACATCGATCAACCGCGTGCGGTTAGAGGCTCGAAGGAAAAAGGATGTTCAATCGATTACCTTCGATACTCGGAAGAGCAGCCGACGAGTGTGTGCGAGGGAGAATGAGATAGATGATAGACGTCTAGCTTCTACGTCCGTATGTGTGTCTATATATACACATATATATGTATATAGTATATGTAGAAAAAATATAGGTATACGAAGATGATAGAAAGATAGAGAGAAGACGAAGACTGGGGGGGTTGTTGTTGAGTATGATATCGCTCGAGTTATATCGATGGAGCAAAATCGAGCCGACGCGGTAGCAGGTCACTTTTTAGTCTCTCTTTCTCTTTCTCTCTCTCTTTTCGTTTCTTCGTTGCCAAGGAGAGGAGGATCCACGACGAGGAGCACCACGATGGCGCGAGGACCAGGACACGACGACGACGACGAAGGTGGCGACGGTGACGACGGTGGATGATGCTCTGTGCCACAAGCCGCTGCCTAAAGGCATAGCGTCACCCGGACGAAATTAGACAAGCAGAAATAGCCCGAGTTATTGCCGGCACTATGTATGCGAGAGCGAGAGAGAGTGTGTGTGTGTGAGAGAGAGAGAGAGAGTCTAGATGCATACCTTGTATCCTGGCAGCAGCAGACGCCGAGGTTTGATTTCTCTTCGTACCATGCGGAAGACCGGACTACCGGTTCGTTTAAAAAAGAAACCACAATTTCGAAAAAGACTTTTTTTTTAATTCTAATCCCTCTCTTTTTTATTTTTCTTCTTTTTTAACCACTTGTCCCAACAGTCGATAACGGATATCAAGAGTGATGGTTTCGTAATCTCTGATATTCCCGTTTGAAATTTTATGATGTGTGGTTTTTATTCTGATTCTATCGATTTGATCATCGAAGGGTTTTTTTATCTTCAATTAATTTGTTTTCTTTGTGACACGAACGTAGAGAAATAAAGGAGTTAAAAAAAGTTTATTCGATATGGTTATAGGATAAAGTTATAGAATACGCCCCTCTGCTGCTCTTGTTTAAAGAAAAATCTGATTAAGCCGATGTAATGGAAAAACATAAAAAATGTATTGACTTTTATTTAACTAGGGCGTATTGTACAATTTTATCCTAATTGGGAAAGGAAAGGTAAAGAATATGAAATACAATTTTCATTTCCATCGAGCTACGTACGTTATTTACGTTATTTTGTGTAAAAGATAACATTACTTTGGTTAATAAGTACATTTCATTATTATAGTAATACATATTTGATACTACAGTTATGATTAAGTAATACATAAAACGGTACCATTACTAATTAATTAAAAGACGTATAAAATATCTACTTCTAAGTTCGTTGTCGGTAATGTAGAAAGGGCAAAAGAAAATGGTCATCGTATGTATATATAATAGGAAAAAAGCACAATAGATAGCACGTGACATATAGACCTCGCACGTATACACACGATCGGCAGTGTTCGACCAAGCATCGATGTCACTAGGTCCCCCAGAGGACCAACATCGATCGGCGATTCATCGTCAAGAACAAAGACAGAAAAAGGAAAAACGGGATGCGCACGACGCACGCACATTCTATGTGCGGCTTTCTCACAGCTGATCCGTAGTCCTTCGTAACTGATCGTGCATCCTCGTCTCTCCCTCTCTCTCCCTCTCTCTATTCTTTTCCTTTCTCTCTTTCTCTCTCCTCTCTTTCCTCTCTATTTCTCCAACAAGACCGCCCCACCTGTCCCAAGTTTTGTCCCTCTACCAACGAGGCCGTTGCTCGACGACGGTGGAAATCACTTTCAAAGCGAGAGAACCCGTTGACCTACTGCCGTCTACGCTTCACGTTCTGCCGTTCAGTCTTTCGCTTTGCCGTATGAACGCAGGTGCAAACGTTCCTTGACGCACGAGAACCCATCGTTCGTTATCGCGTTCGATCGCGTTACCGGAACCATAGCGTCCTTGAAACCGTGGCAGAAGATCCTTCTTGGAGATGTTATGTGAACGGAACGAAACTGTTCAGCGTTTTACGCGAAGAGGCTAACGCGCTGAAGTTTCACTCGGTAAGCTGTTGCCCGAGTTGTTCCTTGCCACCTAATTGGCTTAGCTACCCGAGAGTCCAGTTTTTGTGCCGCTCATCGATACTACGTGTTTCTTGCTCGTTTAAAGGGAGAAGGAAGCTCGTCTGGTCTGGCTCGATCCCTCAACCCGAAGACTCGTCGTTAGAATCGGAAAAATGAAGGGATGGTTCGACGCTTTCCGCAACGATGGTGGACCAACGCTGTACAGTTATAGTAATCGCACGCCTGTCACGGGTGACGTTCCCCTGGTTATCGTCTTCGTTATATTTGGTACCATTTTCACGGCGTTTCTAGTCATATTCCCCGGTATACGAAAAGAAGTGAGTACGATTAGATAATAGACATTGAGCTTCTTAGAAAATTCTTCGAGGATAACGAATCATGTGTTACTTGCAGAGGCTAACTACGTTCCTGATCGTAACTCTGAGCCTCTTCGTTGGAGCCACGATTCAAGGTCGGTACCGTCCCCGCTTGAAGGTTAGCCTTGTTGTTTGGGACGTGAAACGCTACAGGAATTCGTATACCTCTATACAGTTATACGAGCATAATGGATTCGTTTTTGTTGTTGTTGTTGCTCGGTTACAGTGGCTCAGTACGGCTCGTCATGGCACACCAGTTCGGCCACGATCGTCAGCTCGTACAGTGCCTTCTCCAGGCACAGGACCAGGGCCCAAATTGGCGGCTACATCGGACTCATGCATATCAACATTACGTACAGATGTGAGTCATGAAAGAAGGAACGACGGTGATTTCACTCTCTAACGACGAAGCGGCGTGCTTGCTCGCTTCGTGTACTGAAATTCAAAACGAGTAGTCGCGTTCGTTACGACAAGATGAAGTCTTTGCAAAGAAAAACTTAGGAAGGCGAAGCGTGCTCGCTTGGGGCATGACCACTTTTAAAAGGAACGTACGAGATCGCGTTTACATGGTTAAAATATTTACTCTAAAAAAAAACTGTGATCTTTGGTAGCTGGACCGGTTGGTGTGTAACACGGAAACGAGAATCGTTTGATGTCAATGACGATGTCTTCGAGTTGACGCACCCTGGTGTGCCGCACGTTCTCTTTTTCTTTTATTCTTCGACTTACATATTTGATTCGCTTTGATCTTACCGTCTACGTTCCTTTCTCTCTCTCTCTCTCTCTCTCTCTCTCTCTTTCTTTCTCTCTCTTTTTCTCTTTCTCGTTTTAATTGCTAATCTATCCTTTGATTGCCTTCGTCAGTCCTACCAGACAGCGAGCACACAAACGACGATGTCGAGTATAATGAGAGGTTCTGGTGGCGAGGTTCTAATGAAATGACGAGTGCCTTCAAACAAGCTCTCTATCAAGGTGCACCCTTCCCGATCGTTTCCTTGGCGGAATATTTTAGTCTTCATCAGGAGGGATTTTCTTGGGGTAGCAAATATCGCGAAGCTGGGTACTACGCCTCTATAATGCTGTGGTTAGTCTTATTTACTAGAGGTAAACGATATCGAAAGGAGCGAAAGGATAAGTTTAGTATTTTTTTTTTCTAGGACATCCTTCGCTTCATGGTGTATGATGAATTTATTACTCATGGTCGTACCACGTTACGGTGCATACAGTATGATCATGACAGGATTGTGTATGCTTTGTACGAATTTAATTTATTGGGCTTTGCTGCCATGCGAACCGTTAATAGCTCACGTAGACGGCTCGATTCTGGCTTTCGATATGGGCTGGAATTATTGGCTGGTCTTGGTTGCAGGTGAGAGGTCAAACGTTTTCCCCATTTTTCATTTCTTTAGATGATACATAAAAATTGACTATCAAAACGATATTTAACAGGCGTCGGATGTTTATTCGCCGGCATCGTAGTGACAGCGATCGATTTGATATTTCCTCATCAGTTCTCGACTATACTCGAAGTTGATTACGATACTCCGTACGACAGGCACGTCATTATAGAGGAGAGCTTCGATACCAGGAACGTTAGGAGGAAACTTCCGAAGATAGAGGACTCGTTGAGCGATCGTATTATGAGGTTTTTAATTGAATTTAATTTAATTTCATATTTCAATCGTCTCTGCCAACTTCTGTTATATTATATAAATTGTTTTGTGCCGTACGAAATGTAGCCAGCTGTCGTCGAAACTTCAAAACAGGAACGCGGATCGAGAGGACACGCAGGGTGTGATAAACAAAAGTTACGCGCCACACAAATCCTCTGAATTTCAGAGCGAACGCAACGACGATTCAGGCAAGAGCAATTGGTCTTATCCCTTTCCACCGGCGCCACGAAGAGTGGTGAACTCTTGATAGTTTGGATTAGATTAAAAAGACAATAATATAAACGTAATATAATATACGCGACTCAATAAAATTCGTAATTATTTAAACACGCGTGGCTCTTGAAATATTTCATTCGATCCTTCGCTCGTGTCGATACGAAATATTATATTTATTATAACATTTTTCTTTTTTACCTATTACCGACTAGTCATCAACTAATCCTATATCGTTGGAACTTTAGGACACGGTTCAATGACGTGGAATAATAGTTCGTTCATAAATAAGAAATATAATATTAATTATAAATAAGGTACGCCTTTCTAGCGCATTAAATATGTACACTCTTCGGCAAGTTTTCGAGGAGTCCGCTGGAAAGTAGGCTCTTTCCGCATCTCTTCTCTCGGTAACTAGCCAAAGTTTTCGAAATGATGGATAAAGTATGGTAGTCTACGACCCTTGTTCACCTCGTCACAGGCAGACATCACGCTCTTCGTCAAGGGACGCGGTCCGCAACTGAATACACCTATTTTACTGACCTGTAAAACATATCGAAGCGAATCAGTTAGGGCGTAGCGAAAGTTATTTTGTTCCTTCGGCGGAGAACTCTCGAGATATTAAAAGTTATTCGCACAATGGCGACTCGTACACGGACCGATAATACGTTTTTGTAATTCCAAGTATTTCAAAAGCTTTCGAGTCGTCGAACTTCCGACTTTTTTAATAACGCCAATGCCCCCAAGTACTTTCATAATACTCACATAACTATGCTTCTTTTGAACGAACTTTAAGAACGAGGTCATGTCCGGTCGACCGAAATGATTAATAGCTTTCAGTCCAGTGAATATACTCTTCTTGGATAATCTTTGAAAGTGATTCTCGCAAATGTACTGAAACATTAGAGTTTTTTTCGTTTTCACTCGGTGGACCCTCATTAATCGTAAGATTTTGACGAACTTTCTAACCAACTTACCAGCATGGTGGTACGTAAATCGAACTTGTGAAAGAATTGAGTGATGAATATGTGTATTTCGAGAACATCCGTCACGTCTTTCCTTTCAACGTCCCTGAGGACATCGATGAACCACTCGAAGTGTTTGTGCGATGGACATATCCAAAGGAAATACACCTAACCAAAAATGAATCGACGTATGTATGAATATAGAATAGAAAACAGATGGAACATGGAACCAGGAACCTGGTCGACCTACCTTTTTACATGCAACCCCGGAATATCGATTGGTAGAAGTACCAAAGACAAGATCGTTCAACATGGAAGCGTACGGAGTCACGCCAATTCCCCCACCGACCATAACTGCCACTTCGAATTTATACCAGTCTTGATTTCCTCCGCCGAACGGTCCCTCGATTCGTATTTTCGGGTGCTCATCTTCCGGGTTATAGTTACAAGGATCAAAGTAGTTCCGTAACTTCCAGGTCCAGGGACCTTGGGCTTTGATGTGACACGAAAGGAAGTTCTCGTGGGGTGCCGAAGTAAGAGTGAACGAGTGGAACTCGTTTGACCTGAAGACTGTGCAGGAAAGACGTACCCATTGACCTGAGAGGTACTTTAGGTTTGGGGGTCTGTAGAATTTTATTTTTATCACGTCGGACGGCAGGAGTTCCGTTTCGATTATATCCAGAGCCATATATTTCGTTCTCAGACTTACGACCTAAAAATGACATAAAGCGTTAGTCTTTCCGATGAAATGTTCAATGATAAAGATGTAGATACCTTGTCCAGGGCATAGACGATAGCAGGTCCTATGAAGAAAATCCAGAACCTTGGTGCACCGGTCAATCGAGCCAAACCATGTACCAAGGACAACGCATACAATAATATGTATAAGCTGTGCGTAGACCAGAAGAATTTATAAGCCTTCTGACGTATGGTCGGATGTGCGAATACAAAAATGATCGTCATTACGAGGAAAAGTAAAATACCGGTTAACCCTAAATAAAAAATACAAGGTCCAATGATATATATATATATGTATATTCATGTATGAATATTAAATAGTATCGAAAGGACAAATAATTTGATTTCTACGAACCTGTTACAGTCTGAAAAAGCCAGAAAGTGATAGTAGGTCTTGCGTCGCTCGGAAAACTGATTTCGTTCGTGAGGCAACGTAGGTGCGCTATCGGTTGCGTCGATACGTGATAAAAATTCACGATATGCCCGACCGTATGTAAAACCGAAAAGAACAGAGCCGTGCACGCGGCTATTTTGTGAAATTGTATGTGGGAATCCAGCGGTATGTATTGCTGGATCGAGAATTCTTTCAGTTTGGTCAAAAGATTGCGGGACATTGTCAAAAGTAGCAGACTGTAGCAGAATGATAATGCGGCTGCCGATCCTCGTGTTATCGCGATACCAACACCCATGATGTGTCTCAGATCGGTATGTTCAGCCATGAAGGAGTAATCTAAAGAAAAGAAAGTACATTTGTAAAAAAAAAGTACTCTTTTCGTTTTAGTTTCAATCGAGAGATCCATCGAGTTTCGTCACTCACGTATAAAGCGTTCGACGAAGAGAGCAATAGTGATAACGTAAAACACGAAGAGATAAAATATATTCTGTCTGTTCTCCTCGAGAAACGTCGATATCGCGTCCCATTGTTTGCGGACCCAACTCTTGGAATCTTCCGCAGGCAGCTGATCGATATGAAAGCTCGTCATTCGCGCGACGTTCGTAGACATGTCCAGGAAATTTTGTTTCGCACCCTTGCAATCCAATCCGATGGCGACGAAGTCGCCTTTGTACTCCTTCATCATCAATTTAAAATCATTGTAGGTGAGATAATTCTTTCTCTCGAGACCAGCATCCTACGATACAAATAATTATTTATTTATTACTTTACCTATATTATTTAGTTACATTTATAAAGTAGAGCTCAATTTATATGAACACGTCGGGGGACAAGCCGGTTGGTATAATCAGATTGTTCGGTGGTTGTACAGATAATAAGAGCTCAGCTAAAGTTTTTATAAGTAGGCACTAATAAAATTTTGTTCATATAAACGGTGTTCTACTGAACTTATGTTTTATTATATTGGGTTGTTTGGAAAATTCGTACCGATTTGTAAGTATACTTAGGTATGTATGTATCAAAACATATCAGTACATGAATTCCGAGACTAAAAACCGATTAGCTTCTTGGTAATACTCAAATGAGATATTCGACTTATTTGTTTTTGAAATAAATCGATCTTTGTTCTTTAACTAAATTAAGTTTCTTCTTAAAATTTTTCTTAAAAAAACGGAACAAGTTTTCCGGACAACCCAATAGAATATACCGTAGAAATGAAAGATCGTTTACGTACTTGAAACATCCCATCGATGAGTTCGGTCACGTGATCGTCGGATAAACTCGTCGTACGCGCAATTTCAACGAGAGAACGCAGCATCTCCGATAATTCCTCTTTGTCGATGACGCCGTTGCTATCTTTATCGCACATGTCGAAAATAATACGCAATTTGTCTTCGGTCTTGCCACGCGAGAAGAGCAACACCGTGTCGAGGAACTCTTGAAAGGATATACGACCGTCGCCGTCTTTGTCGACGATATTGAACATTTTCTTCACGAAAACAGCATCCGCACGCATGCCTAGGGCGCTGGCAAATTCGCTTTTCGATAGAGAGGTACGCATCGCTGTAATGACTTCGCCCGTGTCGCTACCTTCCGATCTCCGACGTCTCTCACCGGGTCGTAAACCAAACGTCAAGGCGTAAGCTTCTCGGAAAAACTGTCACAGTTGTTCAATTTGTTTCTCGTTTCGAATAAGGTATAATTTGTTATTTTTCATTCATTCGTAGGTGGATATAAGGAACAATCCTCGAAGGTATACCAACCTGTTCAAGCTTCTTCTGTCTCCGCTCCTTGGTTTCCGCTTTTGCGAGCATAACGTCGCGGTTCACTTGGAAAAGCGCGCAGTGCTTCTTATGGGACGACAGGAACGCTTCCAATTTCGCAATGAACTTTCTGCGCGAGGCCAAGGAATCGAGCTCAAGGACAAGGTCGTAATCCCGTGGTATGCGTAACAGTACCAGCACCTTCCTATGCCCGCTTTCGCTCTCCTTAAACATTCATCGATGTTCCACATGAAATTTATGGACGAGTCGCGTACGCAACGACGTAGCGAGGAATACCGATCGTTAAAAGGCAAGCGTTCGTTAAAGAGAGTGACGAGAAGGAAAATATACCTGAGATTCTTCTATGGTTACGGTATTAACGCCACTAAAATCGAACGTACGAAGTTTTTCGCCCTTTCGATCGACGATATGTAAAGCGGCTTCCGGGCCGAAGCGAACTTTCACCAAGCGACGATGATTCGCGTGCAGCCACTCGCGTACGACCATCTTGTCAACGCAAATTCGACTGTCGCTTCTCCTTTGGATCTCTTCCTGAAGTATACGCAAACGACGTCTCCGTCGATTTTGCAGCTTCACCAAACCGTAAGCGGCTCCGGCGCACAAAATTGGGAAGAAGCCGAGGAAGACGCAAGCGTAAATGTAGACGAACTCGCTGCCCTGTAAAACATAGAGGGATAAGAACAGTGATAAGACTATTGTTTCTGCTACCTTTCGGTTACTCGTATCATCGTTATTATTTTAACACATTATTTACCAGCTGTGAATTAAGCGGTGCGATCAAATAAGGACGTAGGACGTCATTGCTATTATGGATCATTAATCATTTTTAATAACACTATGCAAAAAGGTAAAGTAACCAAATGATTCTGTATACACTTGTTACAAAAATTAATTGTTGAGTTATCTATGGTACGATACTGGTAGGGAAATGACATATACATACACTATATGTATA
>JAIFRP010000039.1:2435814-2454789 GCA_032403825.1 Odynerus spinipes | reverse complement strand
TCTCTCTCTCTCTCGATTGGAGTCAAATCTTGAACTCGAAGTATCCCTCAGGACGGGCGTATTGTTATGACAAGTGCACGTAATCGCTCGTGGGATGATGCTGCGGTGATACGTATATACCGCGTAGCCACACGTAAGTGAGCGGGCGAGAGATGGAGAGAGAGAGAGAGAGAGATATCTAGACGAGATGAAATGGCACAAGGAGGTGAGGGGGGGGAGATCTAGATAGAGAGAAGAGAAGGCAGCGAGACCCGATGCTCCCAGAGCAAAGCTGAAATTCATTGGTCACAGAGACGGGTGTCGAGTCGATGACGTCCCTACGGTTTCTACGTTTCAGGCAAATGCTCGGTGTCCTGGTCCAGCCACCTTCTGATCGGCTCGGTAATCTTGCTGATGCTGTGCTTCGGCCTGAGCTTCTGCGCTGCCCGACACAAGCCGTCTCACTCGCACACCGATCCCCTGCGCATTTGACAATCGATTCGCGCCTACGCCTCGCCGAAGACGACGACGACGACAACGACGACCACCACTCTCTCCTTTGTTACGGTCTGTTGATCGTGACTCCATCATTCGCCGATGACATACCGTGTATATGCTGCTCCTACGTATCTATTTACGTACGTATGTATCTCATCTATGTATATGTATCTATCCGTACACGTACGTACGCATCCGTGTACGTATGACGTATGTGTTTACGTACGTATGTACGAGATAGTAGTGCGAATACAATACGCGATACACAGAGTACGAAATTCGTATTCCATTGAGAGCTAGCATGAATTCGCAATCCCGTTCCTCCTTCCGATATCGTCACGCGACCGTACTCGCGAGGATACGAAATCGATTGTCCTTACGGAGATCCCAAAGGGTAGTAGTATATATAGGTACGCGTGGGAGTGTGGTGTGTGTGTGTGTGTGTGTGTGCGCGCGCGAAAGATAGAGAGAGAAATTGCACCAAAGTAAGAAGAAGCCAAGGACGTGTCTAAGGATCGTTCGAGTACTCGCTATTTCAGAAGTCACCGTTGTAAAGTGGGTTCGTTTTCGACTCGCCATCCTACTCGAGACTCTCCTATCGTCCAATCTCCCTCTATTTCGATCTAAAAGGAATTCTCTCCACGATTCGAACGAGAGAACCTTTTTTCTATCTCCTATATAGACAATTTGATTGTACATACGTATATCTATGTATACGTAAAAATCCCGATGCTCGACTAATATTTTCATTAAAGTATTATCGAGGATGAGATATACAGATAATACCATAGAAAGCATTTTATAGAGACCCTTTTGTAGAATTCATTCCCTTCCGACCTTTGATTCCAACAAAACCGCATTTGGTTCTTGCATCGTATTGGAAGGAGTTTCTTACCCTTTTATCCTTACGAGTCCTTCTTTTTTATTTCTGCTGATGGCTAAACCCCTTCGAATCCATTCCTTTTATAAAGATTCGTATTCCGTTATAAGCCACTCGAGAGAAAGAGAGGGAAGGAAGTTCTGTCGATTTTCGAATTTTACCTTCTCTCTCTCTCTCTTTCTGCTTGCTCGTAAAAGCCTAGCCGCGGGTAAAATCGCGTCTTTTCGTTAAAGGGAAGTAAAACGAGAGTGGAAGGTGGAGAGAATAAGAGGAAATGGCGAGAGAAAACGACGTACAAATGGAAACGTTAAGTTTGGATGCCTCTACGCGGTATACATATATTTAACGATATATAGCAATGGAATTTACAACGTGGCACGCTTATCTCGGCAAGCCGGCGGTGTCGTTGCCGTTGCTGCTACACTGCTGCTGCTGCTGCTGCTGCTGCTGCTGTTGCTACTACCACCGGGCTGAGCTCTTACCCTTTCGCGTGGACACTTGTCTCCTGGGGTTTTAGCTCGTAAACAAATACTTCGTAAGTACGTTTACCCCCCGTGCACGGATTTAAACCTCGTACATGCGCTTTAACTTCTCTACTTGTACATTCATATACGTGTATATATATATAGAGATATGTCCGTAGGTATTATATACTGCGCTCGTATATTATATATATATATATATATAGATGTATGTATATACATACGTACGTATATACATATGCGTGGGTGGACGCATAAATGCATATATTTTTGCTCCTCCCGTTTTCGGAGATTCTATCTGTGGAATGATCATTCGTTTCGAGGAATCTTATTAGATCGTGTAATATGAAATGTCGGATTTCTAACGAAGTTTAAACAATTCTTGTAATATGTGGGTTGAGCTTTTTCTTTAGTATTCAGTATTTTTACTTATTAATATTTCGTCTGTGTTGTAGTATTCTTTTATTTTTCTTAAGTATCTAGTAGTTTTATTTATTAGTATTTGATATGTATCGTAGCTTTCATCTATCTTTCTTTAATATTTAATATTTGTATTTATTAATATTTTATATAGCTATCTATATTTTTGTACTTTCTTTTTCTATAAACTTAATTTTAGTATGACTTTATATTACACAATGATTTGTTTACAATCGATATCGTTATTAAGTGCACTATCGATAATGCAATAATCATTTGAGCGAGCGATTAGAAATCTAATATTTCACATCACACCTAATACACATGTATATTATATATACCTAGGTCTAAACACAAAGCCTTTGTTTCGTTGGAACGTTCGCACGTGATAACGTTTAGCTTGTGTATCGAGCTATCGCGATTATCGATCGTCAATGGCCTAACTTCGTTCGTTCGTTCGTTCGTTTGTTCGTTCGTTCGTTTGTTCGTTCGTTCGTTTATACGAGCGATCGATCATGGAAACCGGAAACAAAGACGCGGCATTATCGTTCCGCGAAGGAAAGGCCGACGATGGTCGTTCGAATTTAATCCGTGTAGCTCGAGCGCGAGCCACGACTCCCATCGAATCCACCACCACCCCAACGGATTTTCTCCTACTGATTTCCAGTCCTGATCCGATCGCGCAACATCCGCGTGCATGTACCGTCCTACGTGGTACGCGTGTCCCGACCGTTCCAACTCTCTCCCTGGGTTCGCATACGAACTCGCCCCGGGTACGGTCCAGTGAACTTTTTCAATGCGAACGAAAATCTGCGGTAAATTTCAGCTTTTTTTTAGCCGGACCGCTTGGCCAATCGAGATATCCGGAAAGGGGGTGAAAGGATAAACGACGGAGGGAAAAAGAGATAAATGGAATGAGAATGAGAGAGGAGGAAGGAGAAAAAGAAAGAAGGAGAAAGATCGTAAGGGGCAAGCGTGTGGTTTACGAGACAACCTTTGTCGACAAGATTAAATCTCCTAGTCTTCATTAAAGTTTCAAGTCGGTAATGCCGGTAATAGCGGTGGTGGTGGTCCATGAGAAGGGTTAGAACGAAAGACAAGTAACAAAATGGCGCGGCTAAGATTAATGGCGTTCTTCTACTACTTACGTTTACTAGGGTGAGTCGTTTTAACATATTTCTCGTCTTCCATCTTCTCGTTCATTATCGATCGAGATTATCCTTTGCGAAGTTGTCTCTGTTTCTTTTCTTCTTCTTCTTAAGCCTGGATGAAACGTCGGGAAAAGAAACATAGCGAGGAGCAATGATGTTCGACGTTTCGAAGGGTTGAGTATATTATTCCTTTTTAGAAACTTTTACGGGCGGACGATAAGGCTGAATTTCGAATTACTCGATCGCAAATGGAATTTCTTTGTGTAACCTTCGAAGGTTACGATCGATGTGTAGTCTAGGGTGTATCGTTAGCGTAAGAAAAGAAAGAAAAAATATATATATATATAGAGAGAAAGAGGAACGGTTATGTTACTTTATCGTATGTATATATAGTTAAGAATAAAAAGCTTTAGGAAAATATTTCACCTATCGGGAAAAGGGAATGCACTCAAGACGACGGTCAAAACTCGACAGAGTTTCGATACGATTTTTCTCTCTCGTATCTTTTGTCATTTTAGCGAAATCGGCTTCCCGAGAACGACGAGCACGCTCATACTCTCGAAGGAAAACGAAGGGATCGAAGATTGTGGAAAATTGACGGTAGGCGGGGGAAGAAAACGTGACTCCAGCGAAATAAGCATAATTCATCGGCTCGTACGTGGTTTAGACGAGCTCGAGAAATTACGTTTGATATTTTTCACGATGATTTCAACGTTTTTAGGAAACGTTCGATTTTTCCAAAGAATTGTTACCTCTTTTTTGGACCACTTTTTATAATCATAACATAACATATGTATATATGTATGCAGGATGGATCAATATTCGTGGTGTAATCAGGAAGGGGGTGATTTTACGTGAAAAAATAAATTGAAAACATGGAATAAATTGTTTTCACGTAGAATCGTTCCCCTTTCAGTCGTACCACGAATGTTAGCCCACCCTGTACACGCGCATAAATACTTAATGGTAAATTGTAGACGAGACGAGACGCTTGATCCTTTGCATCGTGTAAAATCCATATTTCTTAGAGCGCAGTACGCGTAACCGGATTATCGGATTCGAAGCGAGCCGCGTAATGAGAACCTCGTTTGGGTTTAGGACCACTCCGCAATGAAAATCCACTCGGATAAACGAGATTTCGATAAATGGAGTCGTGTACTCTGTATACATGCACGTGTATGTATACGTTCTATGGATTTCGCGTTGTAGCGACTTTCTAGACGGGAAGCTCTCTCAGGGATCACTTCCGATCGATCGATCGATCGATCGAGGGTTCGCTCGGCGATCTTTACCGAAGAGTGCTTGTTTCGGTAGATCCTCGAAAGACCTCTGTGTTAACTTCTGTCTATCTTCTTTTGTATTTTTCCTATAGACACCGACACACACGCACACTCGCTCGCGTGTTCCCGTCATTCTTACGCCACCAACCCGATCCCATTTTGCCTTTTATCGACTTTCCTTTTTCCTTCCTAAGCACTCGACGTGTTGCCTCTATCTCGTTCGTAAGATGCTCGTGGAAAAGCGGACTTAGAAAGAAAGAGAGAGAAAGAGAGGGAACGGCAGGAAAGTAGAATGAAAAAGAAACAAAAAGTTTATTCTTGAGTACGACTAAAACGAAATCGACTAATCGACCTATCGCTTGTGTAACGAGACGTACGACCTTTTCCATAAGATGATCGTTGGGTTCGATCGATCGGACAAAAGCGATTTTTCCCATTCCTCGAGTTTTCTTCTGCTTCGAGACCCGTCCTTCTGTTAGCCTTTCGTAGCACAAAGGATGAAAAGGTGAATGGCGTTACGTTTACCCCGAGAATGTTTAAAATGTTAGTTTTATGGAACGTCCAATAATAAATTAGTAATGAATCAACTCAAGTATCGAAATGTTTTACAAAATAAATAGAAGAGTGATTTCCATCTATGTATTAGGCTGTTCCGCCATTTTTGTCATTTTATTATTAATTTTTGTTTAATTTTCGACTCGATTAGCTATCCATTGGATAGAGACCAGAGATTGTTATTTAATTAACTTTATTAGTATTTTACAAGTTTTCTATGTTCCGCCCAGAAATACCTTGGGACGTGTGCTATTTCTAAGACATTTATTACAAATTTTTAATATTTTTCTTTAAAATAAAAGCAACCACTCTTTTTATCGTATTTTATCGTAAAATATACGATTTTTTGCGTAAGGAATTGAAAAGAATTATTTTCCATAAATTAAGGTGCTAAAATTGTATTGAAATTGAAAAGCCAATATATGTATAGTCTCAAGGTATTTCTCGGAAAAACCGTGGAATCGCTATATACGCTCCGGGGTACTAGAAAGATTGAATACATTTTTGTTTCAAATCATACGAATGTTACTTTCACTATAAAATTATACGACAAGTTGATTAATGAAAAAATTGAAAAGAATCGCACAAAAATTGTCGTCTAATATACGAAAGATAAACTACAACCCTTCTAAGATTTTAAGTAACTCCAGACTAAGAGATAAAGAGAGTGTTAGAAGAACGAGAGAGATAGAGATAGATAGATAGATAGAGAGAGAGAGAGAGAGAGAGAGAGAGTAACACGCTGAAACAAATCCGGTAGCTGATTATGCGATCGAACTTCCCTCGTGAGATTGTAGGAAAATTACTGTCAAGTTCATAACGCGGTAAGCTAGCCGTCGGAAGTATCCGATAATCCTGCTTCTAAGACAGCTGGTAGGTGGAGAATGGGGGCTGAAGGGTGCGGAACTCCTAAGGAAGAAGGAAGAAGGAAGAAGGGAGGTAAAACTCTCGTGGAGCTTAGACAAAGATGCTGGGCAAGTAGTTTCCGACGAATGATCGATCTTCCAACGGTCCGAAGTATTCCGAAGAATGGGGAAGTCGCGTTAGATGATCCTTTAACTTTTGTTCTCTTTCCGTCTCTCTCGCCCTTATACCCCCCGTTCATTCATTCTCGGTGTACGGATACGATCGGAGGTTGGTTCCTCGGCGATGAGGATAACGGGAGTGGGTTGAGAAGAAGGAGAAGGAGGAGGAGGAGGAGGAGAGCCGAGATAGGAATATAAACTCAACAATGAACGCTTTTCACGGGAATATTCCGAGTTGAATGCCCTATTTTATTATTACTGTCGGCGATCCGGACGGATTCCTTCGCGTGGAAAGCACGAAAGAGTTTAGTAAATGGTATCCCGATGAAAGTTGTCGGAGAAGAGGGAGAAAGAAAGAGGAGAGAAGGGAGAAGAGGTACTTGGGAGTTCCTCGGATGATGCCAAGGGTGATCTCGATCCTCCTCCTTCTGCTGCTGCTGCTGCTGCTACTACTGCTGCTCCTGGTGATATGCCGATAGTAGAGTAAAACGAGTACGGGGGAGACGAAGGAATGTTTGAGTTTTCGGTAGTACGAAAAACTTGGCACACTTGGAAACGACGTTACTCCTCGTTTACGTTTAAGATCATGCTATCTTCCCCTCTCTCCTTCCGGTCCAATGAACTTTCCACTAGAGGGAACGATCTATCGATGTATCGGCGAGCATCGAGTAAAAGGACGGAGCTGAGGACTATACTACAACGATCTTTAGATCGTTACCGAAAACGGTGAGAGGAAGATCAACGATCGCTACCTGTTGCGAGATACTTGGAAACAGCAACATCACGTGACTCCTTTAAACGCTCGTTTGCGTCGTTTGAACTTTCAGCTGGAAGATTATTGGCTTGACTCGGAATAGAGGAAGACAGAAAGACAGAGAGAGAGAGAGAGAGAGAGAGAGAGAGAGAGAAGAGAGAGGACATATATATACGCAGACTTTTAGATGCAGAGACGCACACACGAAGAAAACGCAAGATTCTAAAGAGGAGAGAAACATGTCTCCAGGCGAATGCATTTCGAAGCTCTCGCACGAGAAAATACACTTGCGCTATACCTACTCTATTTCCTTGGGACGAGTATCATCGCTGTAGTTCGACTTTCGTTTTCAAAGGTACTACTTCTCTAAGTCTCTTTGTTTGTCACGCGACGCAACACCCCTTTACCACCCTCCCTCCTCTCTCTCTCTCTCTCTCTCTCTCTCTCT
The DNA here is from genome assembly GCA_032403825.1 of Odynerus spinipes. Taxonomy (NCBI): domain Eukaryota; kingdom Metazoa; phylum Arthropoda; class Insecta; order Hymenoptera; family Vespidae; genus Odynerus; species Odynerus spinipes. The sequence goes on along the minus strand of JAIFRP010000039.1, from coordinate 2,447,317 downwards.
CTCTCTATGTATACGCTTTAGAGTGCTTTTTGCGATATCGCCGGAAACGCGACGGGCGCATATAAATAATCGATGTACCCGTAATGGAGGCTTTTGTCGCGTTTGAACGCACTCGTAAATTGACGAGCGCGCGAGTTCAAAGACGTCGTTGTCGGCGTCGTCGTCGTCGTCGTCGTCACCGTCGTATGTATGTACATCGAATTTTTTAACGGAGGAACGGAGAACGTTAACGTAAGTATCGTCAAACGTGTCGGAAGCTCATGCAGGTAAACTCAGTGAGGAGAAGATATTCCACTTTGGAAACTCGCAAGAGAGCTTATTAGTATCTACTTTGTAACGAATAACGACGATGACGACGCGACGCCGACGACGACGAGGACGAAGACGAGGACGGGGAAAACGATGAGGAGGACAGTACTACATTCCCTCGGACGTTAATTTGCCTCGTTTCACGTGGTCCGATCTAAAGTCCGATATCTTGCTGGTCTCCAACGAGAGAGCACGTCCTCGTGAAAGCGGTTGAAAAGGAGTACACTTAGCCCCGTGCTCCAAGTGTACCCTCTTTAATGAATTTTCTTAATAACCTCGAGGACACGGCAAGAAGATAAGATTTCGGACTTCAAAGACCCCCTACACTCTATCTTTGCACTCGATTTTATACTCGTACCGGGTCTCGCTTCCAGACACGTATGTTATACCTATAACTACATACATATATGTATACATGTATGTATGTAAAGTAGATTTTCGTATAACGCGGTTAACGTGTTAGCGCTGTATGAATTCGCGTTATAGGAAATCGTGCTGCACGAGTTCTGACACACGACGTTATTTTTACAATACTTATTTTATTAATAAAATGCAGTTTGAAATTGACTACAGTTATATGTGCGTGGCACTAGGCCACTGGTTTTTAACCGGTGTTCCGCGAGATTTTTGCAAATGTTCCGCGAAATTATGAAAGTCGAATCATTTTAAAATGATTTTTACAATATAGAAATATATTTATTTCTACGCGAAATGTTTTTGTTTGTTTTTTAGATTATTACTTTTGGTGTTTCGCAAATTGTTCATATAATCAAAAGTGTTCCCTCACTTCAAAAAGATTAAGAACCACTGTACTAGGGCTCTCGATGGAAATCGGTGCGTTATTTTTGCGCGTTATAGGAATTCGTATTGTTAAAACTCGCGCTATACGAGACTCTATTTTATACATATATCTACACCTACAGATAAACTCACACTACAGCCTTTTTTATCGGCCGATAGTTTAGTCGGCTTCGTAATATGTTATTCGAGCAATACTTGAATAAATCGCGTTATACGAGGAATCGCGTTATATGAAAATTGTAGGTGCAATATCTTTGGCGCTTTATAGGAAATCGCGATGTTAAAACTCGCGTTATACGGGAGTCTACTATATACAGTAGCGGTCATAAGTTTAAGACGAAAAGTTTTTATTTCAATCATACACATGTAATATAGTAAATACCATCTTTCTATTCAGTTTGTTGTTTTAAAATACATATAATGGAATTAGATAAATTTATCTCCTTTTTTCTGAGTTTTATTATTTCTGGAAGAAGGGGAGGAAAATTGGATACTCAATACTAATTGTGTTGCTCTGAAAAAATCAACGATTTCCCTATTTATTGCCCGCACACCCTATTTACAACTATTTACAATAATTCTTACCTGAAAAAATCAAAGAAACGACAATTAAAGTCTATTTTTCTAAGCTTATTTCTCCGCTTATTTCTCCGCACGTGGTTTTTCTTTTCTCTCTAAGTCGGTCAAGTACTATTTCTTTACATACATAATACATGTACAATATACAATGTACAATGTAATGAAATACATAATAGTGAAATACATAAATACATACTTTTTTCACATAAAATATATAATTTCTTTCTTTTTTTCATATCGTCTTAATCTTTTGTCCGCTACTGTACCTACACCTACACCAACACTTACATCTACACCTACACCTACACCTACACCTGCACCTCTAACACACGTCGTTCTTCTCGGAGCACACGACGTCGACCCGTTGAATTTTCCGCTTCGATCTTCCGCGTGATGCTTTCGTTATCGCACCTTTCACCTTACATCGATCTTCGAGGCTTCGAGCCACACCACAGCGATTTCTGAATTCGACATACAATGGTCTCGCATCGGAGCGTAGTTTCCATTCTGGGGGCATTGAAAGGGGCGCACCGAAGCGTCGAATGCACGACAATGCTCTACAATGGGATTTTGCCGACAGGCACGACCGCAGACGCGGTGATTAATTAGGGTATCCAAAGTCCTGCTCTACGTACTCTACGATGACGGTAATACCGTTCGATGAAACCGTAAAGTACACAGGGTGGCGCTCGCTTAACCGCTTAAGATTTATCGCTAATGAACGCTAATAATTCGTCCGGTGCGATATACACCACCGGCCAAAAGTTTCGAATCACTGCGTATGTAGATTCAGAAAAACAGGATATTTATAAGAAACAATGAAATTTATATGTAAACATTTGTCGAAAAACTTAGAAGCAGTATGTTTTACATTTTGTACTATTTTTTCTTTATTATCAAGGAATAAGTATCTATTATCCTCTTCAGTGCATCTGTTAATGAGAATGGTAGTAAAATATACTAAATGCTCGGTTTATGCATTTCTTCGGCCCCAAGGTTATCCGATAGAAATATATTATTATTAATTGAATCTGATATTAATAGGAATCTAACAATAATATTTTTCCGGAGAGTAGAACAATTTCTCGCAAGAAAAAGTTTTATACAAGAGCATTATGGATGTAAGAAAATACTGAAATCTGTTAAAACATAATTTCGCTTGTTAATATTTGATATAATAATGATATATAATTTCAAAATTGATCGATATATTCGATTTTTATGGAAATCAGCAAGTGATTCCCAATTTTTGACCGATAGTGTATATACATATGTACATACGTATACAACCTAACCTACGCGTATCTAACATATGCAAAACGTGTACCTACTTAACACGTCGATCGATTTTCCTCAACAGTTTTCGCATTCATCTCATTTTCGTAAATAACTTCCCGAAATTCGCGATAAGCAAAACATCGTTTAAACTTTGTCGCTCGAGTGGTGCAACGTTCCGCACGAGAGAAAACCACGGAGCGAGGGATCAACGAGAAAACGATCCTAGAACGTGTCGAGTTCAACGCTGATGGCATTATCCTTAAGGAAGTTGTAAATTTTTGTCCTCTCGACCGGGGAAAAGGGAAAGGAGTGGAAGAAAAAAATAAAAATAAACGGCGGACGTGGTCGCCGCGGCAATAATTTCTTGCTACGCTCCTTTCTCTCATATAGCGTTCATTATTATTTTAATTACGTTCCCACGTGGTGGCCATTAAGTTGTTACCGAGTGAAATTATCGATAATTTTCAGGGTAAACCTAATTTCGCGTACGCGTTGGCTCCGTGTGCGCTCGGGTCGAATTAGATAATGGCGGTAGGTACGTGCGTGATAAAAAGGAGGATGAAGTGAAAACTAGAAAGAGGAAAGAAAGAAGAGGGGAAAAAATGTTTCGTGTGCTCGTCGTTGCGTCTCGGCTCGTAAGAAATCGCGAGAGTGTTTTTCTCCCTTGAAACTTTAATGAATTGAATTCATTGGTCGAGGAAAGAGAGAGAGAGAGAGAGAGAGAGAGAGAGAGAAACACATTTATCTTCTAAGAAGGTGAAAAAGGGAGATCCGATCGAGCGGAAAAGGAAAAGGGGCGGAAGGAGAGGGGTTTTAACGAATTACAATACCGAGCAAGTAAAACGAGGGTAAAAACACGGAATCCGTTCTTCCCGTTCCTATCGCGTGTTCGATCGATCCTTCAAAAATCGGGTTCGAGCTCGCGCGTCGTCTTAAGGACTACCACTCCTCTCGTCCATTATGGATTCCCCAAAGTAGGGATTACCATAGGAGAGATGGTCTCTTTAAGAATCCGATCGGGGATATCGAGCTGAGCAAATCGTTTTTAAAGACTAATCCTTATTACGAAGAGAAAGAAAAGACGGTGGGTGCGATCGTAAGAGATAATCGGTGATGTGAATCAAAAAATGAGGAAACTAAAGTTCGTTTCGCGTAAACCGCGCCGTGTATGAACGTACTACACGCAAGCGGACAGACTTTCTATTAAGTTTATTTAATATCTAGCGCGCGCGCGCGTACGCCACGGCAGGCTACGAATTCGTAAACCAATTTCACCCTCGTGTAAACTCTGTACACATTTCGCTATTTCACGCGAACGAGCTTACCCTTCTAACTGAGGGGCGGAGGAGGGTGGCGGCGGGTATTGCAAGCGCACCGGCGCACACGTCGAAATCGTCCATCGGCGTTTGCGTGACGTTCAAGATTCACGGGGACACACGCTCCGCGCGTAAAATATATTTTTCGTAACGGTTAAGCTCTCGCGGTGTATCTTGTTCCTTCGTTTGACGAGCTCTAATCCTTTTTTTTTGTTCTCCCGTTCGTTCATTTTCGCCAAAAACGCAAAAACAAATTAATCATTACGCTGCCGTGATCAAAGCACGTGTGCTCGTGTCTCCTTTGGAATAGGGAATGAAATTTCGTGAAATTAAAAAGATCGACGTATGTACGCGCGTGTATTAAATTACTTACACGCGCTCGTGCATTTCTCTGCTTTATCTTGTTGTTTTCTACTTCGTTCTTTTTTTCGGGTCTTATAACGAAACCACTACGGAGACGTGCTTAAATCGAATTTATAAGCAAGTGCAAGTGCTCGCTCGCGAATGGAAAACGGGAGAACTTAGATCGTGACATAAATATGAGAGCGGTTACGAATACAAGCCTATGCAATTTACGTGTGTGTGTGTGTGTGAGAGAGAGTGTGTGTATGTGTGTGGGTGTGGAGGAGGGTACTTGTGTGTTTGTATGCTATACACCATACATAGTACCTAGGTACGAACAAATGCGCTCGGTTCGCCAAGCTGGAAAGATTATATGCTCACGACCGTTCATCTACTCTACTCTTCCCATCTATATATATATATATATATACATACATATACATACACGTGTTACGCATACGTATGCAGATATATATTTGTTTTTCCGATCGATCGAAATTCCAGACGATTTTATCAACTCCATCGCGTTTTGATGATTGAACGCATCATCGATAATCCATAAGCCGGATAGGAGAAGCCTCGGTTTCCAAGCGTCGCGCGAAATCTAATTATTCTTCATTATCTCTTGCAAAGTGGATATCCAATGTACGGTAGACGAGAAGAAAGAATGAAGCGTTCGCGACAGACGGATAATTACGAAAAAAGGAGACGTATGTGTATGGGCACGCGCGTGCGTGTGTGTGTGTGTGTGTGTACAGCGGAGATGAGTATTACGCGACGAAAAAATGGAAGAAGGAGAAAGAGAAAAAGAAACAGACAGAGAGATCGTGCTTTGTTCGTAGTTTAATGTAACGAGAGAGAGAGAGAGAGAGAGAGAGAGAAAGTTAAAAATGTCTCTTCTTTTTCTGGTCTTTCAAACTGTACGAAGGATTCCTTTACTCGCGTGACGAGGAGAAAACCACCGGGGGTGGTAAAGGGGATAGGGTAAAAGGGATAAGGAAATGTTTCGAAAAAATTTAGCGAGCCGATTATACGAGCGAGCGAGTACGATAAGCGAATAAGAAGCTTATGATTTTGTTGAACGTTAAATACGTCGTGCGGTATTATAATGAAGGTAATGATCCACAGGGACGAGCCGTGTAGACGGATGTAATCTCTCCAGCTTTAATATTATCTAACATGATCCTTTTAATGATCCCTTTGGTTTTGTTACTTTTGCTCTTTTTTGCGAAAAGCATCGAACGTATGATGAAAAATATTATTCGAGCGTGTACGTGTGTGTGTGTGTGTGTGTGTATGTGGTGGGCTGTGTACATACGCATTAATGTATACGTGTACTACGATTACGTGTACATACGTGTTATGTATGTATATCTAATGTGGCGTAAATGTTAAATGATTATTATATTTTCTAATAAAAAGGAAGAAAGATGAATTGTTCTGGTATGGAGATCTGTAATGCGAACCCTCGTCCAATCAGAAGATACTTTAGATACTGTATAGAATATCGGAGGATGTTTTATATTTTATACGAGTATCGACTCGTAGTCTCGTCATCGAATACAAAACACAGGTAGGTATAGATATGTATATGTATATATTGTATGTAAAGGATGTTACACGTGAATGTCGTTATCATTTTTTAGATATTTCGGATAAATTGATAAAAAAATGTTTGAAAGAAAAATTAATCAGCTTTTCATGAGCTCTTACTGTTCGGTCGATAAGAAATTTTTGCGCGTGGTAGGTACTACATGGTTAAAAAACAATAAGATGATTATATATTTTTCATTTTTACGACGAAGTAATTTTTATTACGTAATTTTTATTTCTAGGGTTTTGACGAAATTATAATTTTCGTTCAGATTTTGAGACGATCATAAATTTCGCATTTTTTGTTATCTATTTTTTTCAGGATTTTCCAGCTCAAGCGTATCTACAATTTTTGTATACCTATCTTTTACCTGACATCGAAGCGAATTCAGCAAATATCGTAACTATTTTTTCATTAAAAAAAAAATATATTAATATCTTTTAGCTCTACATAAACGATATTCAAAACGTTGCCCATCAGCTCCGCTAGTAAATAATTGTCCATACAGCTTTTTTTTACATCAACACCGATAAAACAAATTTACCGTTACGATATTTGCCGAACTCATCTCAATAAAAATAATGCAAGCTAATCACGTTTTATAGTTCACCCTCTCAACACCCGGGCCATAAATCCCAAGACGATTAAACACGTTCTCGAGATATTAGTACGCACCAAGCATCGACATCGCAGCGAACTTTTCTCCACCCAGCGGATTTTTACACGCGATCGTGCATAAATGAAAACACACGTTCGTATCTTCGCGCCCTTCGACGCACACCCTCGTCCATCATCGCTCCTATGAATCGCGTTTCACGTCGTTCACGGGACACACCGGAGGCGCGTATTTTAATAATCATGAGATCTCTCGACTTTTATACGATGCGAAATATGTACGCGCTTTTCAATATATGTATATATACAGGGTGGTCCACGTAACTTGCTCACCTCGAATAATTGTTAAAATAGGCGTTGTATGAAAAAAATGTTTAGACAAGAGTTGCATGGTTTCGAGGGACACATTGTGCGGTCAATACGTTTTTTTAATAGGTAGAGGCGTTCCGGAGATTTCAAGGTCAACTTTCTTATCTTAAATGGAATGCTATATTTTTTATACCGAAATATTGAAGAATCTAAAATTTAACAATACTAAAGAAATCTCCGAAACGCCTATTAAAAAACATATTCACCGCACAATGTGCCCCTCGAAACTATGTAAAACTCTTGTCTAAACATTTTTTTCATACAACGCCTATTTTAGGAATTATTCGAGGTGAGCAAGTTACGTGGACCACCCTGTATGTATGTGTATTGTATATTTCACGAGATTCTGATATATTGCAGTCTTAAGAGTGGGAGAGGGAATATGTGATCGATGATCCGAGACTACGTGGATCGAAAAATGATAATTCACGGAATGTAGGTATATTCGCTCGTTTTAGAGACACGAGGAGGTACTTTTACCTGCTGGATTATTTATCGATCCGATAACGCGGTAATAATTTAACATAACCGGAAGATAGTTGCTCGCTGCGCTTAATCGATATTTAAACTACGATCTCGAGAGCGTGAACATTAAAGAAACATTACGCGAGAATGTATTTCGGGATTCGAGATTCATTACGACTCGAAGAATACGAGAAGAACGGCTACGGTACTTTGTACTTTCGTCGGAGTGAACGTAAACTGCAATTAATCGTTCCGGGGGTAATAATTAACAGCCGGTAACGATAATCGTTTAGCGTTCACCCCCTGATCATCCGTCTCAATTAATAATCGCAATTATCAATTAAAAGGGGGAGACTGCGAGCTGACGTGGCATCTTTGTGCCAGCTCGGCGATAAGGAGAAGAGGAAAGAGGAAAAGTATTTTATCGCCCGCACATGCAGACGTTCGGGCTGCAGTTCAATTTACGCGCAGATGTACGTGACATGGGGTACGCGCACGTTGAACCCGTCGCATCTCTCTCTCTCTCTCTCTCTCTCTGTCTTATTTTTAAACTAAAAGAAAATATCCTACCTAACAATATATGTAGAAATTTCATAAATACTACACAACATAATTACGAGACAAGAGAGAAAGAAGAAATAAATATACATTTCAGGAAAACTACACAGGCGCAGAAAGACATATTCTATAAAAGAATTCAATTGTATAATCAATTACTGGATAAAATAAAAAAGATAAGCGAGTTTAAAAAATTCAGAAGATAACTAAAAGAAGAAGTAGTAAGATCAAGAATACAATTAAATAGTAAATTATCAAATAATTGAAACCCTCACATAATAACATAAGACATTAATAATAAGACTGAACGGACTGAATATAATATGAAAGTGTGCAAAAAAACTTTTATTTTTATTTTTTAGTTAAATTTATATACGAGCGTAATTAGAAAATTACTTACTTACTTACAGAGTTACACAAATTTTATTTTATTATTATTTTTATTATTATTGTTGTTACATTGTAGTTGTTACATGTGCGATCTCTCCCCCTCTCTCTCTCTCTTCTTAGAAGACGAACGGGGCAACGTGTTTACGTTTACCCGGCCCTGTCAAGAAACTTTGAAAAGATATCTCACGGATTTCCATCCCATCGGCTTACCCCTGTCCGAAAACTCGTTAGTTGCGTATCATGAGACGCGTATTCCGACACGTGAATCCGCGATCGAGCGCGCGGGATCGGAGGAAGGAAAAGCGGACTATCTGTGAAATTTGCATTAATTTTCACGCGACGCGTTACGCTAGCACGTGTTTACGAGTGACACTCGAGTACGATATCGCCGAGAGGCGGGAAGTTGAAATTCTCGAGAAAGAAATTCTCTTTCCTGGCGGGACTATAAATCGTCGAAAAATAAGAGGAGCACGTAGCGCGGTCAGGATCATTAATATCGTTAAAAGCAGAGGGGAAACCCTGCGATATCGTGCACGAATATAGACACACACACACACACACACACACACACACATGTACGTACGTATCTACGTATACAGAGCAGGGTGCTTATTAAAAGAGAAACTTTCGAAGGAAAAGTTGCGATCGCCTGGTTAAAGTCACGGATCCGGTGATACGATATATATATACATATATTACATACCTATTACACATACAAACGCGTATACGCATTGCGTCCTTTGATTCGTGCCCCTTATTAACGTAGCCAGATCGCGAACGTTTCCCTTTCGGGAAAGTTTTCCCTTTTAATAATCAAGCCAGCCAAACAAATTGAAATGGCAAGTAGGTAGTCGTTTCCCCGGCGCTCTGGCTCCGCTCGTTGTCCCCGATATCAGCGGAGGTACTTACCTAGCCGGGTCTCGCTTCAATTAGGATCGCAAAATTAATTCTGGACGGGAAGGATGGAAAGTACGTAACGAGGCACCTTCGGTGCGAGATCCCAAATCGACGATTTCGTATCTTCGAGCCCGAGACACTTGGCTTCGAAATGCACGTGGCTGGCGACACGAGGTAGACGTTGGGAGACGCGTATCTCGACTCTCGAGAAGTAGCTTGTAAGAGTATAAGGGAGTAGGAAAGTAAGGGGGAGGGGGGGGGAAGGGTGATGTCCTATCTCCCTTAAAAATTCATCCTTGTCAATCCGAAACTCGAAAGTATAAATTGCAAAAGTTGAAGGAAGTCGCTTCGTCGTCGCGTCGTCGTCATAATCGCGTGCAAGGTTCCTCTCTCTTCTCTCTCTCTCTCTCTCTCTTTCTCTCTTTCTCTCTCTTATACTGCCTTTCCTACTGGTGTATCTCCCTATCTCGCTCGCACGTACGCGGGCGATCGATGTCGGCCGGTGCGTAGAACTCGTCTCGTGGCCTTTGCCCTCGCTTCGTTCGCGAGCCATCGAGTTACCCTCCACCTCCACGTCCATCTCTCTCTTCCTCCCTTCCGTCGCGCTACCCTCCTCTTCTCACCGTTCTCGGCCGGATATTAAAGATTCGGATGGCCGAATTTATAAATGACGGGGTCGCGCCTACGGGTCACGGGGTCGTCTTCCCAACCCCTTTCTCTCACCCCTTTCCCTGTTTCCCCTCTCCTTCCATCTCTACCTCCCTATTCTGCAATCGTTCGTTTCTCCAACGGCAGGCTGCTTTCTCGTTTCGAGAGAAGAACGTAGACGAGAAGCAAAGAGAGAGAGAGAGGGGGAGAGAGGAGAGAGAGAGAGAGAGAGAGAGTACGAGACTGCGAACTCGTCCCGCATCGATTTTACCGGTGGTTTCCGAGGGACGCTTCTCCACCGTCGGCTCTGTCTACCGGCTGCTCGTTCATTATTCAACGAGACCGGTGAATCGAGCATCGCGCCATAATGGAAATCCGACGATGACCCGTGCCATCGGACCGCGAAGCACCTGCTACACTCGAGCGGGTCTTCCTACGACAGTAGGAACCCACCTTCGAGCTTTCCCCTGCATATAAGCCTTTCCTTCCAAGATTTCCCACGCCTTTCGTTTCCTTCCTTTTTCCTCGTTCGATATGCGGAATACGCAAGAAGGAAAACGCGTCGGGGAAAATCTTTCTCGCGATCTCTACGATCTCCAGGTATGTATATAACGGGAGGTAACCGTGACGATCGCCGTGGCGAGGGCGTAAAGTTTCAGAAAGGGTTAAGGGCTCTTCTTGATTTCATTATATCAAAAGGGGGGTTGGAAGATAGATCGGCGGAAAGATACGCGTGATTTCGAGGAATTTCGTTAAAAGGACCGAAAGTGTTCGCACGCGCGCGCGCGCGCCAAGTGATCCTCTCGATATGGGATGAAACGCGTGGGGCGACTGATTGTGAGTGCAAACGGGTATGTAAGGACGAGGAGACAAAGACGGAGATGGAGATACATATGTACACATGTATATGTAGAAAAAGAGAGAGAGAGAGAGAGGACTATAGGGGAGAGTAGATTTGGTCCTTGATTGTATGCCACTGATTATACGCCCGCGTAGAAGTTAGGGCTTCGGGCTAGTTGACCTTGGGTAATACCCCTTTGTAGGATCGCGAAATTGCCGATGAAATATTTAGCCGGCTGCTTGTTTAACTGCCGCAATAAAGAACGGAAAGGCGTACTGCTTCTCCCATTTGCACCGACGCTTTACAGAGCTTTTCAGAGAGCGGCTGAATGGCAAACGGTGAAAGCTCGGCTTGGAGGTGGAGAAGGTGGAGGCAGTCGTGGCACGAGTGTTTACATAGAACCAGCGTCGGATGCTCTATTGTTAATGCACCGACGGGAGAGGATTAGAATCTTCGAAGTTTTCCGTAGATCGAAGCTGATTTAAAAAAAAAAAAAAAAGA
>JAIFRP010000039.1:2310307-2381168 GCA_032403825.1 Odynerus spinipes | reverse complement strand
AACGGATCCCCCCCCTCCCCAACCAACATTGAGAGACCGATAGAGTTTTCTTTACTAAAAATAAAAAAAAGCCCGCGCGGCAAGAATGGAGTATATATTTTAATAAGTTGAGTGCCGCGAGTGCTCGTTCTCGTTTTCTCCTGTTGGGCCGGTTTAATCATGTAAGAGTGTTTAATCATGTAAAAGTGTTCAGAGGCTTGGCCACCCTCTAATCAATACGCTATTGCTTCGGGCAGGATAGTTAATGTGCTTAAGCCTAAACCGGAGGCGTTAGCTCGACGTCACGCTCGAGATAAAACGGTTTTTTCGTTTCGCCGATGCACGTGGCCCGATGGAGGATTATTAGAAAGTTTTGTAAAAAAAGAAAAAAAAATATTACGTCGCGTTGGCTTCGACGATGGGAATGGGAATTTTTACGATCAACGCGTGTATTGAAATTCATGTAAGTCGTAAAACGTTGTTGTCGAAGACGGAGAAGACGAGAAACGAAAAGGAGAAGCAGAAGGGGAAAAGGAGAGAGTGAAGAGAGAAAAAAAGATGTGGGGGATGGAAAAATGAGGAGAGACGTTGGCTCGAACGACAAGAAAGCGACCGATGAGAACGTCAAGCATCCCCTCCGCAAATGGTAACCATAGGAAACGCCGGCTCATGGCGAATGAGGGCTGGATGGGACAGGGGGGTGAAAAGAAAATGGCGGCTGGTTACAGCGCTCGAGGCATTCACTTTCAGAAGAGGAAAAAGCTACCAAGAAAATGAGGACGAAGGTTGCTACCTTTGTTGCGACCGAACGAATCGGCTTTGCCCTACTGAAAGGACTGAACTTTAAAGTTCTACGAAGGGCTTGTACGCGCGCGCAAAAGCATATATAGTACGTATGCATCTATGTATTATATATACGCAGAGCATAGACACTTATATATATATATATATATATATATATATATATTCTTACATACATTCGTATATACATTCAGCTATATATATATGTATATATGCGTATAGGGTATACAAACAGGTATATACATTCCTATATATATCTACGTTTTTATATACACACACACAGAGACACGAATGAACGTACACACGGAAACACGCATCTTCCACGTTTTTTCTAGCAGTCGAAGCCGATGATTGGATGAGTCGATCCTATTACGAAAACGAAGAGAAGCTTTCCTCTTCTCAAAAAGCGATCTTAGATTTCTTCGCGTCGATTTCCACCTCGCGGGATACCTAACGAACACGAGTATCATCCGTTATTTTTCATCAAGAAAGTTACGACTTCCGAAAAGAATCGGATCACCTCGGTCCGATCGTAAAACCGAGACGATTCGACGAAATCGCGTTAATCTTTGATTCTATATCGACCTCCGGAAGTTTCCTTCGCTTTTATCGAACGGGGGCCACGCGATATGCGCTGAAACAACTATCGCGAAAATGTGGAGAGACAAAAGATCAAAACGAGATCGGGAGCGAGAGAGAGAGAGAGAGAGAGAGAGAGAGAGAAGTTTTTTTCGCTCTACGATATTTTTCTTCGCGAGAAACTCATGGACCGAGAAGAAATTATTTTCCAAGACGAAACTTCCTACGCTCCCTGCGGTTTTTCATCTTTTTCTCTCCTCCTTTTTTCTTTCTCTCTTTCTTTCTTCTTTTTTCCCTTCTCTTTTTATGCCACGGCCACGTTCGTATTACCCTCGACCGAGAGAGCCATGCGAGTCCATCCACTTTTCTCGATTCCCGTTCCCCATGGTTTCTTCTTTCCTCTTTTCTCTTTCTACCTTCTTCCTCTTCTTCGTTTTCTCGGCACGACTTCGCTCCATGCCGGTGGTCACTCGCTTTTGATACATCGCCACGGTAACGTCGTTAAGCGTCTATTATCGACCTTCTATAGGGAGCGCGTCTCGTTGTGTAAAAATTATTGACGCCATATAATACCTTCGCTACTCGTCGAAATAATGGGCGATATTTAACGAGCATCGTCTCACCAGGCTAGGGATATCATTCATTTTTCCCTAGTAACGTTTACGTTCTTTTGCAGATCGTCTTTTTTCACTTTATACATAACCATTTATCGTTACAATGTTATCAACAAATTTTATACTATCAACAAATTTTTATTTCTTCTATTTGACAATTTATTTAAGTAAGGGATGATAGGATATGATATAAAATAAAGAAGCAAAAGAAACCGTGGCGCTCACGCGAGCACGACACGCGTCGGGCTTTGATATCGTATTACCGCAGGAAGTTATAACTCGGAAGTATCATAGTTGCCGACTCGGGATAAAAAACCAGTCGTTTTTTTCGTCGTGTGAATATCCTAAGTCAATTCGTCTCCCTTCCCTCTATTAACAAATAAAAAACGTTAAGTACCCAAAGCCCATAAGATCGTTGATCGATAAGCGAATCCTATTAACGATCGTGGAAAAGAAATTCTCTCGTTTTCAAGCCGATGAAATAAACGAAGAATAAGAAGAAGAAGAAGAAGAAGCAAGGCGAAATCTGGTAAACGTTTAACTCAAAACGCACGAGTACGATGGCAACGCTAATCGCTTCCGGATAATCTACGCGTAAAGTAGAACATCCATCCTTTCGGATGACGATAAATCGTTTGTCATATTGATAAGAAGCCTTAACGCGTTACAGATTGTAAGCAGCGATTCGACGTAGATCTTTGATAAGATTAGAAAAAAATCGAACTCGGGTGAGACAAATAGACGAAATGATTCGAAATCTAGACGAACAAACGACGTTAGAAAAGATTTTTCTCCTAACAGAAGAAACATGAACGAATACCAAAGATTCTTATCGCGAGTATCGAAACCAAAAAAGAACCTAATCCATCCAATATTTTCTAAGGTGCGATAGATCGATTGGATTAACTTCGCAAGAAAAAGAAACAAAGAAAAATATATTTAAAAAAAAGAGCTAGGTATCAAAAAAGCGTGGGTAGCACGAAGTGGGAATCCGACGGAAATTCAAACAAAAGTCACTCGTCCACGAGTCGTGCGATCGGTAATCCGAAACCAAGGTTCCAAAGACACTCGGAGGTGGACGTGGAAAAAGTAAGGGGGTGTGGAACCGAGGCCAAAAAGGGGGTTGCTTTCTCGCACGTTGTATCTACTTTCGTTTCTATGTTGTAGCTACGTGGGAACGCGGCGGTAACGCGTCGCTCGAGGGCTTGTTGTTTTCCTTGGAGGCGTAGCACGCAGGATCATTTAGCCGCACTCGATTTTTCCTCCCGCTCACGAAGAAGGGTGCGTTTTCGTGCGCGGTGACCGCGTGCGGTTAGACGTAACGCACGTTTTGCGATGCTCACTTCTCGGTTAGGCACGTGACTCTTTTTGGTTAGGAATATTCTCTCTCTTTCTTATTCTCTCTCCTTCTGTCTCTCTCTCTCTCGCTCTCTCTCTCTCGCTCTCTTTCTCTCGCTGTTTGCCGAACATAATCACATGCGCCGCGGAATACAATGGTGTACGTCGGGACACGCGTGTTTCCCTTCCATTGTGGGCCGAGTTTACACGATCGGAGATTAAGTGGCTCTTGATGGGAACTAAACTGCGCTTAGGACGTGTTTATGTACCTATACCGATGACGAAGAGGGTGGTCTCAAAAGAGAGCGAGAGAAAGAGAGCACGGGAGAGGGGGGAGTAATAGAAAATGTTTCGACTTCGTTGTGTATTTTGCAATTGTATCGGAGAGTCAATAGCGTGAGTTTGGAGTTCTATTATCGCAGAGACGTGATTTCTTTCGGTGTCGCTCAAAATTCGTTAGGTCTCTCTTCTAATCGCGTGGGAGACTTTAATTTATCATTCAAGAATCATTATTATCTATGTATCTCAAGTTTGTTTATTCTTGATAATGAAAGCATGAATAAAATATTATATCGTAATGCATTGCGTTCTGATATTGGTGATATATCATAACGCAATCATATCTGATGATGAAAAAAGCATAATTTATTGTCTATCTCAAATTTACTTATTTATTCTTGATAATGAAAAGTATAAGTGAAATACTATATACCATGATGCAATAATCCGACATAATACTTTATAGCGTTATGATATCTGGTAAACGTTCGATATTTTACCTAAACGGACGACGTAATATCGACTGCGAGATAGGGATACGGACATAAACGTAACACCGAGCATCTTTCAGGATTTACGAGGAAAGGAATGTTCACGCACGCATACCACCTATATAATACCGATTGAAGAAGTATGCGAGAGAAGATGGGAACTGGGTCGTTCGACGACGATGACGACGGTCGTCATTTTTCCGCGTAATTTCCAATGCATGCCACGGACACTCGATTTCTCGGGAAGCGTCGTTGTTGTCCGTGCGTAGGAGTGGTATGACGAGTATTGTCGTGCAAAATCGTTGTTCACTTACAATAGATGGTGACGATAGAACCGTGAAACCGTGACCGTGATCGTTCGCGTTCTACATGCTCGTGAAAATCCTACGGTTTGACTCTAGTCAGTTTCGATCTAATCTTTGCTGTGGTTTCTTCTAATTTCTCGAAATTACCAACAATGTAACCAGTTATGAAAAATGCGTAAAAAAATGTCATTTTATAGTATAGCTTTCTAGTGGAATTACAACTACGAAGACTCGAGTTCTAATCCAATGCGACTAACCAAGGATAAACTGAACTTAAAGATGACTCGACGTAAGTCCCTTTTCGTTTGAATCGAATAACAAATCGAGATGTAAATCGGGAGCACGCGAGTGGACGCGGTAACGTATGTATCTGGGTTAGAAACGTGACCGCCATTGCTTGGGGAACCACAGAAAGCGGTAGGTCGTCGTCAGCGTGGCTCGTGCCAAGACCTTTGAAAGCTCGCGCGCGGTAAACGTTTTTCTTCATTCGATTCCGAGGCCCCCTAACTCGTGCCGGTCTCTCTCGCATACGTGAATCCGATGCTGCACGCGCGTAGGCAAAGCATGGTCGGTCGGTTGGTAGGTAGATAGGTAGGAAGGAAGGAAGGAAGGAAGGAATCGAAGGAAGGGTGGGCACGAATGGTGAAGAGGATAAAGAGAGATAGAGAGCCGACAATTATCTTAATGGAGTTGCGGACAGCAGCTGGTATTATCGATTCGTCGTAGAACTTCGTAACAAACGAGTTGTCTAGTAACAATGAAAGTTTTCTATCATTACTCTTATTGATTATTAATGATTTCATTATGCCCGTTATCGTGAACTTCAAAATTGAGAACTTGTAAAAGATTCTGGATAAAAATAAACTCTTTTGTAGAAAATAAGGAATGGTACTTCGAATTATGTGATCGTGATTAAACTTACATCCTATCGAAAGATCATTCGGAAGATTCTGGATCAAAATGAGCTGTCTTATAAAAAATAGCGAATGGTATTTCGAATTATGTGATCATGATTACCGAATATTTAACGTCAGTGTTGACATTGTGTCGAGATATCATTAGTGTAGGCTTCCGATGTTTATCCTAAGCGACGACTTGTCTGTGGATATGTAATGTTTATATTGTTTCACCTCCGGTATTCCCAGAGTGTTTTTCAAGAAGCGAACGAACGCAAGCAGTTACGCGACGATAACCGAACGATACGGTCGAAATACAGTAAAGCGTTAGTGCTTTAGATAGTAAAATATTAATATTCTTTAATATATTAGTTTTCTTTGATATATTAGTATTCTTAAGTATTAGTATTCTTAAATATTAACATTCTTTCTTTTTGTTTTGCCTTTTTATTCCTTTTCAAGCTCTACATTTTGAAGATTCTGGATGAAACTCTTGCGGACGCGATTCGTCGTCATTGCAATTGTAAAACTGTATTACAAAAAATAACGTATAGCAACTCGAGTCATGATTACGCTAAAACATCGTACCGAAAGATCATCGAAAAAGAAGAAATCTAAGTTAGCAGCTGCAAGTTCGATTTTT
Source organism: Odynerus spinipes (assembly GCA_032403825.1). Classification (NCBI taxonomy): domain Eukaryota; kingdom Metazoa; phylum Arthropoda; class Insecta; order Hymenoptera; family Vespidae; genus Odynerus; species Odynerus spinipes. The sequence goes on along the minus strand of JAIFRP010000039.1, from coordinate 2,375,243 downwards.
AAAGTCTACGGCGCACGAGCATCTCGCGAAAACGTAAGAATGAACAATCCACTCATCAAGGCGTCCACGTGTCCTGCACGTGCTCGGAGCGTGCCAGGACAACTGGTGCTTCGACGTTTCTGGCACCATGTGCGCCCATGAATATGCGTGCGCGTATGTACCGGCTACAGTGCGATTCTTCATCGTGGATGGAGAATCACTTTGTTATCGGAAACTGTGACTGCGTGTCGGGCATAGTTGTCACGCCACGTTTTCATACGACGTCAATATTTGAGGGTACGTTAGGGTATTAAGTACTCGTACTCGTGAGTACCGTGTATTTTTTTCTGTTGATCGTAATCACGGAATAGTTGTATCGTATATTTGTGTTTATAACCATCAGGATTATTATTAATACGATATAAATGATATTTTGTCGTTGGAGGGTGAATTTAGGGGGATCGTCCGATCACGTGCGACTTTACCGTCGTGTTTTAAGCGAAAGTACAGAAGAAATTGCCCGCATCGTCGGAAGGAGTAGATACCAGAGTGGTACTTCACTCGATATCGGTCAATAAACAACTCGAGACGTAACTTTTAGTCGTACGCAATAATGGCACATTGTACGATAGGATAGGACCAACTGGCGAGCGTGACACCGAGTGGATGTCCTCGAGAGCATATGGGGACAGAGAGTCGATAGTTTCCTACCGATTCGTTCCTCTATCTTTCCATTCTCTCTCTTTCCAGCGATAGATACAACGCGATACGTACACGTCAAAGGATTTTCGATGAGCGAGCACAAGAGAGGATTTACATTTCGGAGTATGCTCTACACGCTTTGCACTCTACGCGACTCGCGAACGTCAACGAGCGAGTTTCGATTCCTCGATCGAAAGTGTACGCTTTGAAAAAGTTTAAATTTCAAATTTGATTCGTGCACGAACTCTCGAGTACGGACCCCGAGCTTCAAGGACGAGATAGTAGCGATTGTTACGATACGTCATAAAGTTTCTACCATTGTAGACACTTTTTTGTGTCACGTTCCCTTTTTTCTCTCTGTTAGCGTTTGTTTTTTCTCGTCGAAGAATGGTCCTTTTTTTTAACGAAACGAGATAGAAGTTCATGGTGCAAGTTTGTACCTAGCGCGTTACGAACGTGGCGCGCATTGATTCGGGCGGAAAAGGAGACGCCCATGTTTCCATCGTAGGATGAATGGGCCATAGAAAAGGCGGCGAGCGCGACAAAACCGTGACATCCGGTGGACACGAGCCGACACGTGACCTCTTTTCTATCCGGTAATGTCAAGTACTCCGCGCGATCCGTCCTCGTCGCTTTTAAGAATATCCCGTAAAACGTAGCTATTGTTCGCGATTTTCGAGCGTTTAACGCCTCGCGTAAACACCATTCGGAAACGCGCGTAATCCTGATCGCGAGAATGGTTTATTCCACGACGTTGATAGTACTCGTGGTGAAAGCAGAAAGTAGGATCGATTCTAAGCTTAACATACGAATTTGTTGGTATTAACGATAGCAAACGAAGTGTCATCGGACTTGTCGACTTGGCTGATCCGTCATCGTCTTGACTGGTCGCTAAAAGCCATAGTTGTCGCGCGGAAATCTGTGGAAAAGGAAAACATATCGTCCCCTAATAACCCTCATTGATAACCGTAGCGAGGACGAGCATGGTTTCGAGTGGGGTCCCGCTTTCATTTCAATTTCTACCCCTTAGTGGCAGGGCCCCCCTTTTAGAGGGCCAGATGGCCAACGTTTCTCCCGTCTCTCTTTCTTTCTTCCTTTTCTCCTTTCCTCTTGCTCTTCCTTCGTCCTCTCACCCTCTCTCTTTTCTCCATCTCTCTTTCTCTTTCTCTTTCTCTTTCTCTCGGGGTATGTATGTATAAGGACCGTGCAGGATGACTGGTCGGCGAGAGGGATTGAAATGATTGAACATGTCAATGTTTGGTTTGGCTCATACGAGCGAGCCGGTAATGCGGTTGACGAAACGATTTACTTTTTTCCAAACTGCTGGGGAAGGAAGGTGGTTTGCTTAGACGGGTTCCATCTTATCGGAAGATCTCAATGTACGTGGATACTTCGCGAAATCGTGATTGAAGAAAACGATAATGTTATACATTAACCAGAGTGTAAACCGAGTAGAATACCGTAGCAATAATACGATATGTCGCGTTAACATTCGTCTTAGATAATTGTATAAATTGTTTTATTATTTTGACTTCATCCGATGAGTCATAATCGAAGAAAATATTTAGCCAATTACTATAACTCAAGCGCGTCTCGATTACACCGTTGATTCGATTATTTGTCATATGGACTTGTGGCCAAAGGTGGACAAACAGGATCGGAATACTGAAGTGTTTAAATTCACAAGAGCGAAATAATAAGATCAAACAGTAAGCAGCCCCGATGAAAAGGCACCGCGCGCAGAGCAAACTTTGGAAGGAAGGGTGCGCTCGAGCGCTTCTGAAAATACATATCGCGACTCTCCAGGGGGTGCCAACGCCTCTCTTCGATTTTCGACGATGCGCTGCGCGCTGTCTGAAGTCTGAAGTTCTGGTAAACAGCCATGGGACACGCGAGAAAGAGAGACAACGTAATGCCTGACGATTTCTTCGAAAGTATTATAAAAAGAATCAATTATTTCTACGTTAACACATTGCACGCTGGCTAAGTATTTTATTTATTTTATTTATTCATTTATTTATTTACGAGATTAACTCTTTGGTATAGAAATGAAAAATATCAAGAGAGAAAGAAATATATCAGCCATCGAAAGCGTGAGCGCCGGCGCCCACATAGCTCGTCTACGAGGAACGAGCAGTTAAAAGAAAATATTAAACACCTTATACATTTGCGGAAAATAGTATGTTTTTACTGAATATTCAGAAAGAATAAAGAAATAAACTATGACAAGTAGTACATACATATGTACCTATATATCAACGCATAAAACATACATGCGTACCGTAAAAGAAGACTCCCGCAATATCGCAGAACCGACGGTCAAGCGATGGACTAAAAATTCTACAATATCACAAAGCCGACGTGCAATGCGTTGAGTTTTTTCGAGATCATCCCGCTGGATATAATAATTTCTTTCGAATCCTTTCACAGCACGTCGTTCAAAAAATCAGGAGAAAAGATTTACCCGAGGTAAGAGCCAGGAACGCGCAGTTGAAAGTCATCCTGTTAATTACCGGGGCACTGTCCTAACACATCATCATCAGGGTACCATAAAAGCCATAATTGCGGGCCTTATGGTTTCACCGATGACCCGGCCACCTCCGCAGCTGACCATGAAGTACTCCGAAGTTTATAACGGGAGCGCAATATCCCGGAACACCCGTGGACTATGGAAGCCATAATATAGAGCAGACCCATGGCCTTACGAACGGAGTGATTCACCAAAATACGCGGCAGATGCGCGATTTCGAAGATAGTAGCCGCTAGCAGTATCTACAGCCTTTAACTCGAGGAAGTAGGACGAGCATTTTTCCAACTACGAGATACTCGTCAGAATTTTTAACGAGCTGCTTTACATGTTTCACCGACGTTAAGCGAGATCTTGATCGAAACCCCTTTTTTTACCACGAAAAACTTAAAACGATACGAAAGATCGATCGAAGGGCTGCGTAAGTTTCGAATGGATCGAATTAATTCGAAATAAGAAGAAAATCGTGATCGATGACCAGCGACGACGAGAAGGACTTAGAACGTGTTTCAACATAGAAAATAACCTAAAATAACATTAATCGAAAATAATCGGACGTGACAAGTGACGTGCATCGTTACTTGGTAAAGTCTGACTCTTCCACCACCCGCTGTTTATCGTCGAAGTGTTATGACGTTAAGGGGAAGGAACGTTGCTCCGGCTCCGGTAGTATTCACGATACACCCACGCACAATGGCTGCCCCTAATAGGTACACGCAGCCCTTGATTAAAATCTAGGAGGATCAGCACGGGAGAGACGGGAGACGCCTTTGACTTTTGTAGGTTACGCTCGCTAGAATAGGCAGCCGAATGGGGATTTCTACTCGGGGATGTTCCTCCACGAATGAAAAATGTACGTGTGTTCTGCGACGAAGGGTGAGGGGGGCGCGATAGATATACGAGCCAGTTTCTGACAGTTTCCACTGATGGAACAGTGAATTTTACTCCTTCTGATACATGGAGAATTTTCCTAACTCCATAAACAAGTTATCGCACAGATTCGTTCGAGCTAATTAGATTGAACGATGAAACTTTGAATATCCCATTTTCTCGTCGCTCCCTGTTCATTTATAAAGGGAACTTAAAGGGCACATTTTCGAGAACTCGGTTTATCATTTTTCTTAGTGACCCGCTTCAATGTTCGCACTGATAAAGGGAGCAAAGCGTAAATACCATGCACGCACGTTTTGGATTATAGACCGGCATTAAGCTCTCGTGGGACATTATTAACGTTGCCCATCATGTGTGTTGCAGATAGAGCATGCTCGAAACACGAAAGCATTACGCTTGATTACCTAACCTGCCAAACGATGGACGTACATATATATGTATGTATGTACATTGTAGACGAGGAACGTGTCGCAAAGCCAGTCCATGTCAATTCGACCAAATCTCGTGACTTCGCATTACTCGTTCATTTTTTAAAACACGGAACTTAGACACCGAACGTTCACGTACCTACTACGTGCATTTGCACGAGTGGTAAAATCAACGTTAATGGGATATGTATGCCAAAATAATTTTCAATTTCCACGGCTATCGATGATAACGATCTACCCCGAGCAAGCAAAACTCGATTATCGATGCGAGATCTCGGGGTGTCTTGGGTGTTCCCGAATATGGGTCCTTGTCTCTCTCAGATCGTGGGATCGCGTATCCCTCGGGACGAAAGGGAATGATCTGGATTTTATTTGGCTACGGTCGACCCTCGAGAAAAACTTGCGTCCCTCTTAATTATTACGACTTATCGTTAGTACAATAATTAGGATCAAAATTGGCGCATGAAAAAGGAGAGCTTGGTCGAAAGTAAAGCTTTGCCTTGAGTTTTTTAAAAACGCAAAGTATAAAAAGTTATCTCCTTTTTTATGTCGAGGGAACTCTCGCAATTACGGGTTTCTTGATAGATCGAAAAAAAAAGGAAGCGAGAAAGGTACCTTTTTACGAGGTTAACTTTCGCCGGTTCCCATTACTTTCGATTACTCTATTCAAGTACCTTTAGGCAAACCACCTTGTATTCGATGTATATATGTGTATATTGTGTCTTTTACTCATTCGATGCAACGACGGAGGACCGACGGGTAAAGAAAGTGGTACGTCACGATCTCGAAGGGCGGATCGAGGGGACGTCATTTTTCAAAAACTTTTGCGGTTCGACGTCCACGATTGGACGGCCGTCACGTGCCTGACATTCATCAATGTCGAATCCTTCCAAAGGACGAAAGAACCTGCTTTGTATCTCTAGGACTACATGCTGCTCTGACACGTGACCAGATAATTGTATCCATTGATCCTCCTCGTTCGATAATTCTCAAAGCTCGTTCGGCAGGTTGCGAACACGTATCTGGAAAGCAAGTGAAACTTGGACTTTTCATATAATTTATATTTATTTTATGACGATCAAAGAGAAAGACTTGTATTTATTTAGCAGACAAGCACCAAAGTTTTGCCAACCGAGGAAAAAGAGATCAATGTCTCGTCACGTATAAATATCTATATTACTAGATTGTATCAATACCGTGCGAACGTTCGGTACGTGCTTTCGGGGCGAATCGATGGATCAGCGTACAAACAGTGCCGTTACATAGACGCAAGCCTACGTACGGTAACATCGGCTTTGCAAATACGATATACGTATGTACCAAAAGTACATATCTACATGCGTTGTATATGCATCTCGCTCTGGCTTCCGAATTTTTTAAAAAGATTTCTCAATTACTACGATTTCAAAGGAATATCGATACGAGAATATTCATTTCGCGTTTCGTTCGAAAAACGCACAACGTACAATCTATGTAAGTACATATGTACGTAGTATTAGTCGATTCGCCGATGGTTTATGTATGAAAATGATATAATAAGCCATAAGAAAGAGACGGGATTTCCTTTCACGTTAGCCAATCAAAGGGACGCGAACTGGAGGAAGGGTTTAAATAGTCGTATCTTTGTCTTTATCCAGTCGTAACAATAAGAGCTCCATCGCCGTGAACGTTTAACAAAAAAAAAAAAGAAACCGAACGTTTTTACTCGGACTTACACATCGGAACGATTCTTCGTGTGCACGCGTGAGATCCGGTCTACGGCTCCGGCTCGTGGATATACACTAACACGACAAGGTCCTGTGTTTCCTTGATTTCCCAAGGGATTTTAGGATGGCTCGAACCAGGAGCGTATGCTTTCAAACGGAGGCCCTCTTTCTCTCTCTCTCTTCTGTTCCTCCGTTTCTTCCTCCTCTTGCTCTTCTATAGTTCTCTCCGTCGCATGGAAAACATCGAATGCCGACTGGAGTTGAAGTATAGTTATTATAGTGCATACTAGTTTTTGTGCCCTTTACAGCCCACTCTACAACGGGAACAGTTCTTGTAACGATACGAGCACGTATTGTGTTCACCTGTTAAATCGAGTTAACATCTATCGCAACTGAGATTTCTAGTATCGACCAGTTTACACGTCGGATTTATCCCAGTCTACTATTAATCCTCTTTTATCGAATCACCACACGTTCCATTTATAACGCGCGTTCGTACAACTTCTGTTTCTCGACGGAAAGGAAGTTTACAGCTCGCGATCGCGGACTCGACATCTTGCTAATACTCGCCGGCTTTTCGCAGAGAAATTTTTCGATAATAGATAAGTACAGTATGACGTGAAAGAGAATTTCGAGGAGTGGCGATGCTCTTGGGTAAAAAGAGAAAAAGATAGATGGATAAATAAATAGATAGAGAAAGACAGGCAGGGAGAGAGAGAGAGAGAGAGACAGAGAATACGAAGGTTTCCACACCTGTTTCTATGGCGCATGCCAGGATCCCTTTACCTCCATGAAGCCGCACGGTTTCCAACATCCTTTGGGTTTCCGACAGCTGCATGTCTCAGCGATCAGCCACGCGAACTATGCCACTTTAACATCGTCGGTTCAGCAGCGTGACAGCACGAGCGACGTCCACGCGTGAACAATTTCATCGGATTACGCGAAGGAAGAGCAAAACGGAGAAAGAAATCTCAACATTTCGGAACCCCTGAAAATATTAAGCGTTTATCAGGAGGTACGAATATTAACGGGGCGCGCTTGACATTAGAAAAGTGGTATCTTTCCAGGACAAGACAGAGGACGTATTTCGATTCTCACATTATATCACCGGCAGGTCCCGAGAGATGTAACAAGCCTAGAGTATTCTCTAGGGAGTTATGGGAACGGTACAGCAAATAGCAAACCCAAGAGTATCCAATGTACATGGTAGCATATTGTACGAGAGACTCGTGGGGTTTTCCGTGCGAGAAGTCGGTCGTTCGAATGAGAGAGAGAGAGAGAAAGAGAGAGAACAAGATAAAAAGAAAGAGAGAGATGTACGTGCTTAGGGTCCTACATTGGCAAGTGTTACTATGCACCATTGTGCTCGTTGTCCACGCGTATTGCTGCACACTCGATGTGTTATGGCACCCATGGGTCAGAAGGGCCAGCCACGCAGATTCGACTTCTCACGGTGAAGATCCAAAAGAAAATTTCTAAATTGTAAGAGTCAAAGTATTGTATATATACATATGAGTCGTTTATAGGTCAAATGATCGACTCCATTTTACGATTTTTCTAAAATGTAATGTCAAAGCATTAAAAAAGTTTATATGTCCGTTGAATAATAAATAAGAAAAAACTAAAATCACCGAGACTACATACAGGCTCGTCGCTTACAAAATAGAAAGAAATTTTGACCAGAGACACACACGTTCGAAAATCATTGTGATGAGTCTCCGGCACGCGTCAAAGAACAGATGGCGAAGCCAACGTGTTAACTTATCCCTGGCTACCGTCTTTCGAAGTTCTCGTTCGACGAAGGTCGACGTTTTCACAGGTGTCCTTCCGAGCTTACGGGGATTCCGGGGTTACCCGTTGGTCTGGTGTCCGATTACTTACCAAAGCTGGCCAAGCGATCCGTGTCTGTGGCTTATTCTATTTAGCGGCTTAACCGGCGTTCTTACTTATCGTAAAAGAGACGATTTACGAGTTAGACGAGAATGAGAACGTTACAGGAGTTCGCGAGAAATGCGATGCTGTGTAGCAAAAACTCTGTTATCGTTAAATCAACGCGAGCGGAGAACGCGTCGAACGCGAAGAACGGCGAAAGGAAAAGCTTCTCTCTTTCTGGCGGCTCTCGGTAAAAGAGAGAGAGAGAGAGAGAGAGAGAAAGGGAAAGAGAGGAAGATTAAACGAGAACTTTTGCAGTCGGGTGAAAGCACAACCGCAACGTCGCGTTTTCGAAAAAGAAACGAAACGACAAAAGGCGCGCCCGCGAAAGAGAGAGAGAGAGAGAGAGAGAGAGAGAGAGAGAGAAATAGAGAAAAAGAGAAAGAGAGGAACAAAGGGACGCGAATTTCTCTCCACATCGGACGGGCTTCTTGCGTCACTCGTTAACCTCGCGATCGTATATCAACGGCGTGAAAAGAAACAGCGAGAGGAGTCGCAGCTGTGATCAGTGAACCGTCTCACCGGCAAAAAGAGAAAGAGAGAAAGAGAGAAACAAAAATGAAAGAAAATATTAATCACGACTCGGCACACCGCTGGCCGACCTCTTGATTTCCGGCTTCTCGACCTTTCCCCGGAAGTAATTCGACTGTTTAAGGCACCGTGACTCGCCGCGAATCACGCTAGATAATTTCGTCGGATTGACAAGACGTCAAGGTGCTCGAAGGACTCCAACGATCAGTGGACATCTGCGTTTACGCTAGAACAGTTCGCGCGACGTGGCTGACGTTGCTATCAAGGAGGAAGAAAGAAAAAATGAAAACTGTACGCACGATGTACACACGTACCGATGTTTAAAGTATCCTTTACGACGGTATAGAATTTTATCGGTAAGAAGGGAGTCCGTGCACGGTTTTAGCGGATCAGTTTAGACTCAGTCTCGTCCAAACGAGCGTGTAACAAGAAGCCACTTGGCCCGAGCCAGTCGGTAATAGATTAAAGCCATCTTCGTCCCCAGCACGGGGGCATATATTGTCCCCTTAACACCGCCATCCCCCGGTAGTTTCGCTTTAGTTCACTTGACCCTACTTGTCTCACCGGGGTCTGGTACGATGCGCGTCGTCTCCCCTTCGATAGGACACTCTCTCTGTCTCCCTTTCTTTCTCTCTTACTCTTAAACATCGTCGTTCCGCGTCTTCTTCTCCTCCACGTTCTTCCCTTATCCCTTATCCTTTCTCTCACCCTCCTCGCGCTTTTTCACTGCCCATATTTCACCGCTTTCTCACCACGAGAGATGAAGAGAGATAGAAGGATAAAGAGAAAGATAGAGAGAGAGAGAGAGAGAGAGAGAGCCCGCTCACGTCCTTTACAAAAACCAATCTCCACTAGCTCGAAAGCCCTGCTCGTATGCTTGCGCGCGATCACATACACACAACACGAGCGCGTCAGAATGTGAGTGCGTTGGCCCCGTGACAGGGTGCGGTGCAAAGAGTCCACGCAATTTCCTTAATGTACTCGCTAAATGTTCTAACCCGCAGTACATATCCCTGACTATGTGAGTGCCGGCTATACGTGACCGTGTATGTCTGGGTCTGTTCTTCCCGTACCCACGTAACACCTACACACGAGCATTTATTCGTAGGGAGATAGATACTCGCGTCCGCGACGCTCCTCTGATCTATGTATCCTTCGTGACCACACAGGAAAAGGAGGAACTGGGCTAAGCGGACACCGATCTATGTATCTACATACATAGCTATGTTTCGCGTTCGACAGACTATAGAGAATAAAAGGAAGAGAAAAAAAGGAAGTCATCGATTATAAGCTGTCGATATGCATCATATTTCTCGAGAAGTTTTTTACATAACGCGATCTTAACATTGTTTATCGCACTTTACACCTGATGGCATTATCGAGTATTATAGACGAGTATATATGCATATGACATTTATAATGTTCCACCCTTGAATTCATACGGTTCAAGGTCATAAACCAAGCGAATGCATAATGTAGAAAGTGCGAAAGCCACTCGCGATTAACTCCGAGTTTCCAGGACAGCAGAGCACCAGCATGTGGATAAAATGCTTAATGGTCTAGCTAATGTCCCCATATGTGCTAGCCAGTGCGTATGGATATGCAGGACACGCAATGGGCGTTACGCATAAATAATGCAAGCCAGGAAGGCATCATCCATCCTCGAGGAGAGACTCCCATTTAACAGGCATTCCACTTAGCTTCGTGCTATGGAGAAGTCGGTATATTTTGATGACTCAATAAACACGTAGAATTCGATCGGAACTGCTTCTCCAAAAGGAAGTATATCAATCGTGATTTTATCGATTACTCCTGACAACATTCCTTTTTCTTACTTCGTTATCCTAGTCTGTCGCGATTCGGGAGAAGTAGGAGTTAGGTGAGAGACGCGGTGAGAGACGCAGTGAGAGACGCGCAAGGTGGAAAAAAAGTGAAAGAATAGAGAGAAGCCACAAGTCACATAAATCATTGACGTTTGCCTTAGAACGTTGAGCTGCTTTGCTTGGTACGAACAACGAAGAGAGAAAAGTCGAACGCTCCCGTCGGAGAGATTTCAGCCCCCAGCGCGATCGGTTCGTGCGTTATTCGGCTCCGCGGACACATTGTCAGCATTTTATACTTATTTGCACAATTCCCGATGATTTTTCGTACGGTTACGAGCCCGTCCAAATGCTCGCTCCCCGAAAACACGGGGATGGAAGGAAGAGAGGGGGAGAAAAAGCAGAGCTTCGTCGTTTTATCGGTCGGAAAATATTAGATTTATTAATGTCCTTGGTTAGGCACGTCGGATTTATTTTTATTGCCACCACCGCCACCATTGTGTACGCGTTTTATGTACGACTCGTTTACAGTACCGTCGGCCATAGTACCCGTCGACCGATGAATACGCTTGAATAGTTATTATCAACCTTTCTCTTTCTCTCTCTCGTTGCTTAGCAAGTAATAACGCAAGGGTTAGATATTCATTACTATATCGCCTACTCTAACTACGATAATACAACCATTGCTCGTTATTTGCCTTTATATTAGAGAACAATGTATAATGTATATTTACCAACGCAAATATATATATCTCACGAAAAATATCTTAAATAAAAAGGACAAAAAGGAAAGAGGAGCGTGGAACAATATAGTCCTGTCTCAAAGCGATACTTCCGAAACCATATTTTAAGCAATAGAAAAGCAGGTAGCTAGGTACGTAATGAGGGGACGCTTTTCTGCTCGTCCACCGTCGGAAAGTAGAGAAGAAAAGTGATTGAAAGAAAAAACGAGCGACGTTCGTCCCTTCTCTTCTTATTCTTCCTCTTCTTTTTTCTTCTTCTTCGCGTAGGAAGACGTTCCCTCGGTGATTCTCAATCGTACACGACTTTTTGATTCCTGAAGGAAATCGAACCGGGGGTGGGCCGGGGGTTGCATTACGCGAGGACAATAAGCAGCAGCAGCAGCAGCAGCAGTAGCAGCAGCAGTAGCAGCAGGCAAGCAGGGTAGCCCGTTTCTAGCGGTGGATCCCCGGGGATCGTATTACCTTTGATTATCACTCGTTTTGTTTAGAAAAGAGAGGAAAAAAACGAAGCTTGAAAGGCTTTACTACTCTTTACAACGTAATCACGGGTACAGTGCGCGCGCGCGCGCGCACCAGCGAGGTTGAGAGAGACAGAACGTACGAGCGTCGTTTAAGCCCATTTAACCATTCGAGATCTCGGCCAGAACCGAAACGACAATAGGAGGGTCCTGTCATCGAGCTTTGTGAAGCTCGCGAGGGGCTTTCCACGGGGGTGTTGTACGCAGGTTACACGGGGGTTTGCATAGACTCAAAGTCGAAATGGGTAAGGGGTGGGGGAGAAACGAGGTAGTCTACCGTGACGATACACCCGCGCAAAACTCTCTTTTTCTCTTTCTCTCTTTCTCGGTGTCTCCCTTCTTCCTTCCTCTTGTTTTCCAGTTCTTTCTTCTCTACCCCCGTTCACCCCCGATGCCACCATAGAATTCCACGTCACAATGGCACATCTGGCGTCGCCTCACGCTCCGATTATTGCACTTGACGCCGTGGAATTCTTAATATTTATATAAAAAAAAAGAAAGAAAGAAAGAAGAAGAAGAAGAATGAAGACGCGACAATGCGATAAACATCGCACCGGCTCACCTCTCGAGCTCATCTTTCGTTTCAGTACTTCAACGGCATCGACTAAAACAGGCGAATTGATATTTCCGCCTCCTTTTCTCTCCTTTCCCGAGCTTTTCTCGCATAGTTCGACGTCCCGAAAATCCCCCGAAAAATCCCGCGCTGCGCTCCACTTGGATTACTTAGCAAACCCGTGCTAGCTCCGGAATGAATTTTAAAGGCTTCGCGATTGCATTTACCGAATATTAATTTCATTAGCGATACCCGGCAACTCGTTTGTAGGATAACGCGGAAGGGCTCGCCCGATGAAAAACCATATGCGTAAATGATGCAAGTAGGTGGCATATATTCGAACCTATTTACACGGGCAAGGGTGGTATAATTTATTACCCGTTAACGTTACGAGAACGCCCATAAAAGAAGAGAGCAATAGAGAGAGAGGGAGAGAGAGAAAGAGCAATTGTCCTGTTCAAATTCGATTATTTCTGCATACTCTATCCTGGTCCCTTTTCATCAAATTGGAGGAGAAAGTTTAATTAAAAAATTCATCTATATTACATGTATATTCTCCTATCTCAATTTTTTATACACGAATCATTTCATTGTAGAAGCGTACTTAACAAGACTAAAAAAGAAATTGTCATCTCGTTCGTGTCCTTCCTCGTGGTCCCTTTAGTTAGGTATTTACGAGGTCCACCAAGAGTAAGGATGAATAGTAGAAATAAATAATAAATGTCATAATTTGTTAGGTCAAGGGTGCCAAAGGGGATGTTACTCCGGAGTAGCAGACCGTGTAGCTTGCGATCCTCTCTCGCTGTTTTTATGTCTCTCTCTCTCTCCCTCTCTCTCTCTCTCTCTCTCTCTCTTTTTCACTCGCTCGGTCTCTTCTTTTTTTTACGTGGCTCATCCGCGCGCACAAGCCCCCGAGGTGAGCCCAAACGCGGCATCTACCCTTGCCAAGCCGTGAAAACCCTCTACACCCCCCTCGGCGATGCTTTTTACGCTTACGGACGACTCCTGGAGGCGTGTCGACATGTGCAGCGGAACCGACGAAGGGTGGATTCGCGTGATCGAAGGCCGAGGAGGACGCCCACGGAAATTAGCAAGCCGCGCAATCGCAGAGACACTCCCTGAATAGCTTCTCTTCTGTCCTGACAAGAGAGATCCATCGAAAGTAGACGCGCAAAAAGCGGACATCTTGATTTTCCCTTTCAACGATCTCGAGGATGCAAGTGAGACTCGAATGAGGATAAAAAATCAGTCGGAAATGATTCTTGATCTTAACCTTTTTTTTTATTCGTCTAGATCAGTGTTTTCACTGAAACCTATAGTTAAACGTCCGCGACACACTTTAATTATAATAACTTTGACATGTAGGTACACTTATTGTTCTTTGGACTGTTTTCAAAAATAATTTAATTAATGAACTTTAGCACGTTAAGTGCCGAGCCTATTTTGTCTATAACTATTTCCAAAATAAAAATACGCAGAATTCATTATCACATTGTTTAAATTAGACCTTACTATTTTAACAATTAGTAGTTACATTCTCATAAATGTCAAGAATACCATTTTTAAACATTTCAAACACCAAATCGTGTGTCGGATACCGATGAACGCCGTGGCACTCAACGTGCTAAACATTTACACGACATACCTAAGATCTTCTCACGGCAAAACAATTAAAAATCATTAATCTACATAGATGCATATGTCGAAGAATTAACATTGAAAAATAGCCTTTATGAAAACCCTTATGAAAAATATTATTGAGCTTATCATCTCTAGGAATTATTTTTTAAATAATTTTAAATAACCAAACCGGTCCCCGTTTGTAAGTAGCCATAAATCACAGACACACCTGCTTTGTTATAAACAACGAATCCCATACGCACCTACAATACACAAAGCGCGATAATTTCGACCCAACGAATATGATTATCGATTAGGCTTCCTCGTCACCGCAAAATAAGCATGACCGCGTTCGTCGAAAGGTGCGCGCATAAACGAGTGACTTTTTCCGCCTATGCGTTCCTCCCTATAGCCGCAACGAAAGTGACATACAAGCGATAGATTTAATGGGATCAACGATATGCATGCAAAACGTTGGGCCATCTGTTGCCTTGGCGCACGACGTCGATGCGAGGTGGAAAATTCAACGTGCTTTAGGGTGCATCAAGGATGCTTTCGCTCACCGATCACGGTCAACGTTGAGTTTGCTTGCTATTTTTTTTCTAAACGAGCACGATTATACGGATGAACGTGTCAGAATGAGGCAACTTTTATGGCAGTGTGGGGATAATGGTAGAGCCATTTATTTTTTCGGGAAGTAGGTAACACCGGCTATCGTGAATTTTCATTTACAGTTATAAATAAAATTTTCTTGGAAATCGCGAGTCTTCGGATCTTACGAATGTAAAAAGTTTTCATTATCGAAGAAAAAGTCCAATATACATATTATCCGTGACTGATGTATCGAGAACATTTGGCTGGGCTTTACTAGAGTGCTGAATAAAGAAAGAACGAAAGAAAGAAAAGGAGAGAGAAAATCCATATTTTAACGGCGGGGTTCAAAATTTTCTTTCGAGCGGAAAGACAAGGACGAAATGAAGGTGAGCCGGTAAAGCGAAAAGAGATCTAGAAACGCCTTGGATATCCGCCGCGCGATCGTAGATATTCGAGATGAGACGGTGTGTGCATTCGCGTTCAGAGAAAAAGACAGAGAGAGAGAGAGAGAGAGAGAGAGAGAAGAAGAAGAGAAGAAGAGAAGAAGAAAGTAGGTACGTTTGCTTCTTGCGGCGAGAGAGAAAAAGAGAGTAAGAGAAAGAGAGAAAAGGGATGAGAAGGAATATATACACGAATGATCAAGACTAAGATTATAAAATGGCGACCTCACCAGCAGCAGCACGGCGTGGTCGTTCTTAATTTCGCTCGGTTCTTTTTGTACCCTCCACAATCCCCTTCGCCGACTCAGCCCACCACCACCACCAGCACCACTAAGAAGACGAGCACCCACCAATGCAGCACCCTTTCGACTTCTTCCGACATTCTCCGTTCTTTCCCGAATCACCGATAGTCCCTTATACCGAAGGAGTTCCTCAGGGAGAGCTCGAGAATTCTTTTACGCGACGATTCCGATGAATACCCTTGTACCTATAGGCGTGGCTCGCGATGAATGGATATTAACGACGGAATACAAGTCTGGGCTAGACGAACGGAGCAAAAGAAAAGGATATCTTCGTTAAGGGGATAATAAACAGGATAATCTTTCCTAAATCTCTTTAATATAACAATACTCTGGAGCGGATTATAATGAAATGAATAAATTTAACGAAAGCCACAGTTTATGCGATACCATAATATGTAATAAAAAATTGGCGTTATCAGCATGGAAGCTTTTTACGGCTCCCATCGCTTGTACTAAACAAGAACACCCTAACCAAGATAAAAAAAACCCATACTATTTCTTCCAACGTATGCACATATATACGCGCTAAAGTGTCGATGGACAAAAAGAAACTTCGTTGGAAGCTCCTCGACCACGCTTATCGCCGCGGCCAAAATTTGCAGTCCTTTGTTTTTGTCCGTCGTTCTTCTCGGACAAGGGGTGCCAATGCGAGGAAAGTGGTAGTAGAAGAAGAAGAGGAGTCCGGGTGGTAGACGCGAGCAACCCCTCCGTCGAATACGGTGTCCGGTTCGTACGCCATATTGGAGGCGGTAAAAGTTTCCTCCAATCGGTACCGGAAGCGGGGTGGCATGGGTGCAAACCACACCCAATCACCCTGACACTTGCCCCACCAGTGACCCGCCACACCCACGCATGTCACGTGCGCACGAGCAACGCTGCGGCCGGCAGAGCAGTCGTGTGCCTACAACCGTCTCGTCATCCGCTCTTTCCATTCTGCAGTACTTCTCTTTCTCTCTCTCTCTCTCTCTTTCTCTTTCTCTGTCTATCTTTCTGTCTCTTTCTCTCTCATTCCTCTTTTTTTTCTCTTTCCGACTCCACTCGAGCGTTCTCACCTACGCTCTAATCTCTCACACCGGACTTTCTTTCGCGCGTTATCGAACGCTCGATACGCGGTGCCTTATTTTTCTTTCGTTGGACTCCAGTGAACGTGTTAGTGAAGTCAAATTGACAAGTGCGAATACCGTGTGTTGTTTCACGAGGAATAATGAAATAACGTTGGACTATATAGCGTCGTGATGTCCTGATAAAAGTCATCGCCTCGTCGTCGTCAGTGACATCATCTCTCTCTCTCTCTCTTTGATATCTCTCCTTTCCTTGATATTTTTTATCCTTCCGAGATGAGTTACGCGCGCCGGGAATTTCAGTGACGTATTCCCTCCATACGCTATGACTATGATAAGCTTCGAGATGTTGAGTCGCGAGACTCTGCCGCTGGAAGGGATGTACCAGCGAGCTCGCGAGGAAGCGCTTACGCCGCCTCAAAGTAGCCCGGAGTCTCGGCAACGGCGCAACAACAACAACAACAACGTTAACAACCACAACAACAACCACGGTAACAACGTCGCCGATAATACCACTTGCCATCGCGACATGCATCCCCTCGATCAACCTGCCGTCGAGCTCGGCTTGCCTTCGCACATTCCGGAGGTTCTTTATTGTAAGTGTCGAGTTCGTGGTCGACCGTTCGAGTTTTTACGAAATCTACGAGCTCACGCCGCCGCTCCGCGTTCTTCTCGCTTCGTGCTTCGTTTTTAGTTTCATTTAGGGTTCTCCCGGTGATCATAAGTAATTCATTGTGGCTTCTTGGTTCGTTTGCAGCCTCGATACCCAAATGCGGTGGCTGCCAGGAAGCGATCTTGGACAGGTACGTGTTGAAGGTCCTGGAAAGGTGTTGGCACGCGAGATGTTTAACCTGCCGTGATTGCGGAGCCAGGCTGACGGACAAGTGCTTCGCGAGAAACGGCCATGTCTTTTGCAAGGACGATTTCTTCAAGTAAGCACCAATAATCGTTAGCAAACGTACCGTTCTCGTTGTCGTTTCCGTCGTTTAACAAAAAAAAAAANNNNAAAATGGAACAAAAAGACTTAGTATAACACAAGCGTACCGTGATTGAAAGGTAGTCTTGTCATTTATGTGTGAATGTAATGTGAAAATGTTGTATGTTGTTGGTGTGGCAGGCGTTTTGGAACGAAATGCGCGGGCTGCGGCCAAGGATTGGCACCTTCGCAAGTAGTCAGGAGGGCGCAGGAGTTGGTTTATCATCTCACCTGCTTCTCCTGCGCGCTATGCTCGCGACAGTTGGACACCGGCGATGAATTTTACCTCATGGAGGATAGGAAGCTCGTGTGCAAGCCCGACTACGAGCAGGCCAAAGCGAAAGGTAAATTCGAAGAGTCCGTTGAAGGAATAAATTGAGACAGCGGGTGGGAAATTATTGATTTTACTATTTCGGTTTTCCGTGTTTATTATACGGGTAGGCTCGTAAATTAATAAAAAGTCGTGTGGTGTTTTGGGCTCGTCAGAGGATTAGGAAAACATTTGTGGACGATTTCAGAACTGGCTGACGGTGGAAGCATCGATGGTGATCAGCCGAACAAAAGGCCACGGACGACGATCACGGCGAAACAACTGGAAACCCTCAAGTTGGCGTACAATACCAGCCCGAAACCAGCGAGACACGTTCGAGAACAGCTTTCGCAGGACACGGGTCTCGATATGCGCGTCGTCCAGGTCTGGTTTCAGAACAGGTACGAGATACTTCAATACTTTCATCGAAACGCGACTGAAGAGACAAAGAAATTTAAAAAAAAAATTAATCTTGCGCTTGCACCGATATAATTCGAGTCGTGTATTTGAGAATGACGTCGTATTTCGAGATAAGCTCGCGACGTGCGCGGACGTCATTAACGATAATCGCCGATCCGTGAATATTCGTGAGTAGTTTGCGATTTGTTGAACAGCGGAGACGAAGAGAGAAAGAGAGATAGAACGATCGGCTTACAAACACGAGAGGAATCGGAGATCGAGCGAAAAAGGGTGATCCCTTGTCGGAAGATAAATGTTAAAGGGGGAGGTAAGGACAGATGAATGATTGCGAGATGCTGGGTAGTTTTGAGGATTCCGTATCAACCGGCAAGGTTTCCGAAGCCCCGCAGGATGAGACCGTAGATAGAATTAAATGCTTCGGATTCATTAGTCTTTCGCGAGAACACCGATAAGAATCTCCATATAGATGATTAACTGCATCCGATATGACGTTCCCTTGAATCGAATCTCTCGAAGGGGTGTAGAAGAAAAAAAGAAAAAGTAATCGAGAGATATTTAAAAAATTCTCTCTCACTCTCTATCTCTCTATCTCTATCTCTATCTCTCTCTGTTTTCTATTATCATTACGTGAAGTGTTACGCGATTATCGGAGTACAAAGTTACAAAGTAACTATCGATCTAACTAAGAAAATCGCTTTATCTATCGATCCTTATCGCCTCGCACTTAAGAAAATCTTTTCGCACTTAAAATATCGAGAGAAATGCTAGAAATTGTATAATATCTGCAACTTTCTAACCGGCGATTATCGATAAGCTCGATAAAATAAAATTCAAACTCGTAAAAATGCCCACGCGCTGTATCGATTATCGAGTCGAGTCGAGATAATAGTTGCAACGTAAGTTGCTGACGCATTCTCTTGCTACTTTCGTAAAAATTGTAAAGATATTAGAGCGATATTGTTCGTGTTAAGGAGGGCGAAGGAGAAGAGGCTGAAGAAGGACGCCGGTAGGACAAGATGGTCTCAGTATTTTCGAAGTATGAAGGGATCCAGCGCGGGAGGACACTCACCTAGGCACGACAAGCTCCTCGATAAGGATGAACTTAAGGTTGACCTGGATTCGACCTTCGGCCATCACGGTATGTAAAAAAAAGAACACGTAACTATCGTTTGAAGTTTAAAGAAAGATATTCACCGAGCGGAGTTGTACTTTATCCCGCGCGAAGGACGATTCTCATTCGGGAAAACGAGCCTCACGAAACTCCGTCCCCGCAATCGCTTTATATCGCGCGCACTACTCCAACAAGGGAGGAGAAGACGATCTTGTCAAATATTCAGGAGATCGCGAAGGCTAACTGCTAGTCTCGCAGTACCCGAGATTTTCGGAAGATTGCGGATTATCCTTGAATTTATATCCGCCATTAGCCGTACGCCGAAAGGCCTATACGCAACTTCGTATTAAATATTAAAAGAGGGATCGCCACGAAATCGCTATCACCGATTGTTAGAAAAATTTGTTGTTTCTTTTTCACACGCGGCACTCACCTCTCGCAAACGCTGCGCTGTATTTTGTCGAACGTTGCATAAACAAGCACGGAATAATTAATTAATTGATATTCGGATAATTCGAAACGGAACAACATTTTGCCAAAGCGAGACGCGATCAAAGGGATCGGCAAATTACGAGCGCGAGGAGGCGATAAAATTAGAACGAGTCATTATGAGAGCCCGTAGAGACGGTGAAAAATTCACGAGACAATCCATTCTCAATTTAGCAGCGGAACGTGTTTCGCGTTTGCGGCGTCCACCTCGAAAAGCGTGGAAGAAAATTAGAGGCACGCGCATTCGTACTCAAATTATCGGATCAACGATCTAGAGGCAAGGCTTATCTTCCCTCGATCTATCCCTCTCTTTCGTAAGCCTCGTACTCGTTGCTCGGACGAGCCTGTATTATATTATCGCGCACGCTAATCCAGGCAGACGAGTTCTATCTTTTTCATCGTCATGGCTAATGCCTTCTGCTTGATTCCGGTGACTCGTTCAAATGCGCTCGCGCATGCCTAACTTTCACGCCAATAAAACGATATCGTAGTAAAGGTACATAGGTTTGTACCCATTTGACGAGCGTCTTCGTGTCTTTTAGATTTGAGTAACGACAGTTACGGCACAGTCGTGAACATGGGATTGGACGGCGAAGGTGCGAGTCCTGGTGGTGGCGGTAACAGCGGTAGCGGTGGACCACCCCGCGGTTATCTAGGCGCAACGACGCCACCTTATCTATCGACTTCCAGATCACCGTCCTTACCACCACAATTTCCATACCCACCGGATGCAGGTCTCTCCGTATATACGACTCTCGGTAAGTGTTCGAAATTTGACAAATTTAATTCTGCTGTCCAAAGCTATCTACTCAATTTTATGCATTTCAGTTTGTTGCAAATAGCGATCTACTTAATTTGACAAATTTAATTCTGCCGCCAAAAGCTTTCTACTCAATTTTAAATGTTTCAATTTGCCGCCAAAGGCTATATACTCAATTTTGTGCGTTTCAGTTTGCCGCAGATAGCGATCTACTTAATTTGACAAATTTAATTCTGCTGTCCAAAGCTATCTACTCAATTTTATGCATTTCAGTTTGTTGCAAATAGCGATCTACTTAATTTGACAAATTTAATTCTGCCGCCAAAAGCTTTCTACTCAATTTTAAATGTTTCAATTTGCCGCCAAACGCTGTCAACTCAATGTCGTGCGTTTCAGTTTGCTGCAAATAGCGATCTATTTAATTTGACAAATTTAAGTCTGCTGCCCAAAGCTATCTACTCAATGTTGTGCGTTTCAATTTTCCGCAAATAGCGAACTACTTAATTTGGCAAATTCAAATTTACCGCCAAAGGTTTCTACTCAATTTCATAGATTCAAATTTGCCGCCAAAAGCTATGTACTCAATTAAACAAATTGAAATCTGTTACAGGCGGGCCAGGAGGCATGGTACCGGGACCCGCGTCGGATCTTAGCAACGAATCGAGTGGGGGTGGCGGCGGNGGGGGTGGTGGTGGTGGTTACCCCGATTTCCCACCCTCGCCGGATTCCTGGCTCGGTGAGACACCCTCGCACGCTCATCACCACTCGCACTACGCCACATAACCCTCTAAAGCCGAACGAAATCGAATACCGTCGAAAATAACGCAACGGCGCGGAACGCTTACCTGACGACGGACCCTCGTCGAGCATAAGTTATGATGAATGAGAAGAATCGCGCGTCCTTGGATCCCTGCTCGGATCGACTCGTCATCCTCATCGTCGTCGTCGTCGTCGTCGTTGTTGTCGTCGTCATCGTCGTTCTTAGCCAGTCTACACTTCTGTCACGTTACACTTTGCGATAAGTAACTACGCGTTGCGAATTATCCGAATCTATTTATGTACAAATTTATCTACGAGTTTCACACGTTGCTTCGAGCTAAAGGAGAACTTTTGAAAAACGCGAAACGCGGGAGCGTGAAAAACTGTACGAAATGGCGCTCGAGTAGCAGGGGCCTGATCGCGTTCTAGCGCGGGAATTTTCGAAATCTATTTTTCGAGAGGAAGTTATAAGCGGGAATTTGAACATTATCATTATTTATTTCGTAATATTACGACTCTGTTGTGATCGAAACTTTAACAAATTCTGGCGTAGTTTCTCCTCGAGAAAGAAGATGGTCGATTCGAATCCTTCACGATGAACGAAAGCAACGAAGCAATCGTATCACTTATCGTAACGATCACGACCGACGTTTTCTTATTTCGTATGTATATTTGACGTCGTATAGGTATTATTTATATATAAATAAAGTAAGTATCGAACGATGCAGTACTATAAACGAAATCTTCGCAATCGATCGCTTGACTCTCTTATCTAATCGAACTCAAATCCGGTAAAGAAGCGAATTATGATTTGCCCTTTCAAAATGCACCAATCACGTGCGAGCGAACGACGACGCGCCAAAATCAAACTCGAATTCTTCGTGACCGGTGGATATTCACGTAAGTAACTTACACGAACGTGCACGTATCTATTTATCCATCGTTATCGAGCCGTAGCTCTTTCGAGATATAGATCGTGTAATTATTAATCGTGAGCTTTCGTGGAAATTCTTACGTAACGCGTTCCGTAGACTCGAGGAAAGAAAAGAAAACTCGCGGCCATCTTGATTACTTTAATCGAATAGCGAACTATCTTCCTTAATTTTTATTTCAACGTGACGCCATAACCCCAAAAATTCATTCCCTCGTGCCTAAATCTGCAGGTCTACTTTAAAAATCACTCCATCCAGATATTAGCACATCCCCATTTTTATCGAGAGTAAAACGATCGATACTTTGAAATATACGCGCCGTTCGTCAACGGATATGTCTTTGTTTCTCCGGAATACTTGTTATGTATAATATATTTCATATCGTGTATCGAGCATAAGAGATAAATTTCATCGAATCGTTCAGCATTAAACCTTCGATGGCGAATTTTTCTTTGGAAATATTTTTTTCCTACGAAGAATCCTTCGTTTACATCGAGCAAAAAAATCGCGATGTTCTTACTGCATATCGAGGAAGCCATAGATTACAAATTCTCTCGAGAAAGTATTGTGTTAATAATAAAGAACTTTGTTTGAAAACTAAGTATTCTAAATAGATGTCCGACCAACGGCGGAAAGTATTAATTCTTGGAGAATTCGTAATTAAAAGTGAAATACGATCCGTAGATAAACGTGTGTATTTTGTAAAGACTTGCTTTCCGAGCAGCGATGAGCACAGTCATTTCGTCATTCATATTATCTTCTGATCGTTTACACGTCCCGACGTTGGAACATTAGTTATTTTATTTATATAAAATAGTACAAAGAATACATTTCCCGGTGAAAATCATTATTTTGTAACTATTCGAATCAAGTCGGTAATGCAGATTCCTTCCTGAGATCTGTAATCAAACGACTTACTTAACGGTAGAAAAAAAAATCAAATTGTACTCATCCCTCTTGAAAATACAAAAATTCTGCGATCGATCTCGCCGCGTCGAACTACGCGAACAAAATGGTGATAATCAAAATTACGATTAGTTTATAGAAACTCAAAATCGAAAATACGTGCATGATCAAAAGATTTTTAACGGCTCGATCGATCGCGGTTGATATCGTGAAATAACAGGTGCGAAAACTTTATGTTCCTTCCAGAAATTTCAAATTTTATACGCATCCTGGAGAGAAATTCGAAAGAGGATTTTATTGTTCATATACGTAGGTAACGCGCGACAACGTTGAATCAAAAAAACAAAAAAAAGAAAAGAGATCTCTGTCCGCACCATCGTCAGATTTTCTACAGGTTTATCGATGATAATTCTACGTGCGTCTCGTATCATTAAATAAAGCATTTAATCGCGTATATTACACGCAGGAGCTGTAACCAAAAGTGATCTTAATTAATTAACGTTTCACACGAGTCGTCCATAATCAAAAGATTCTTTCATTTAACGCCGATTCTCCAAACTGCTGTATATGTTACTCGATAGCTCGCTCAATGTTCTATGCGCGTATGTAATATATCATATTTGGTATAGATTAAAATAAGAATCGTCAATCTGTCTGCAATTTATTGAATAAGATAAAATATTTTAATCCTAAAAGAGAAAAATTCAGGATATACGTAGAGTTCATGGAACGATCGATCGATATCTCAAAGACAAATTAGTCGAATCTTCGAACATCAAATTCTATCATTTTCATTGTAGAAAAGGAAAAGTGATCGTCGAAATAATAAAATTTTGGTTACAGTTCCTGACTATATAGCAGCGTGCTACTGAGAAAAAAAAATGTCACTGTAGAATTGTATATAAGTATACCCCCCTCTTCCTACTCATTCTGCCTACAAATTCAATTATCACGAGAAAAGCGAAGAAAACGTTTAAGAAAAGATGTGTATTAGACGAATAAGAAAGAGTGAAACACGTTGTACAATATGAACATTGATTTTGTGCTCCTCACCGAACTCGACGGACAAAAGTATGCGTGATTATCGCAGTTCGCAACACTTTACCGAAATCGGTTATTACGGATCTTTATATTATTATCTAGTCATCAAGTGATAATAAAAATTTATCATAATCTATGTTAATTCGTATTTTATTCGCGCTACCAGAAGTTGTTCGGTTACGAAGATCGTTGCGAGACCGTTTGTCCATAAACTAAAATTTAGTCTATAATTTTCTGTGTAAAGAGGTAGAAATAAAAATTAGGAATAAATGCGTAAAAGAAAGGAAAGAGAGAGAGATATTTCAAATCGACAAATATTAATGGCACTTTATTCATGAACAGACTATGTACAGATGCCGTATAATGATACACACCTTTTGAACTCGCGCATGTGATTTCTCGTCGTGGATAAAAGTAAAGTACGTCAATTGAAGAATAAGTTCGAAGCACTGAGCTTATTCCGTAAAAAAAAAAGAGAAAAAAAATATAAGAAAATCACGGCTGATTTTCGCGTATAAATCAAAAAGGATTTATACGAGTTTGTGCGATCTCTATATAAGTTATATACAAATGTATTATACAGTCGCATATTTTAAAAAGCACAAAGAGACTGTCTCGTTTTCTCTCTTTGAAAACATTTCGTTGTAGTAAGAAAATATTCTTTTGTATGTTTTACAAAAATTACAATGAACATCGCTGTTATCAATATTCGTAACATTATACGCGTTCTCTTCGAAATGTTTCGTTTAAAAAAAGTAACAACAAGTCTGTAGAATAGTATAGCAGTCGGATTAAAAATTACATAACAATAAAAAATGGACGATTTCGAGTTTAGCGCTAATCGGCGAAACAAAACCTTTGTCCATTGAATCTGCGTTCTCTTCTACAGACGTATTAATATTCGTTTTGGTCTTAATATTCATTTTTTTAGTCGTATCAATTTTCCAGTGGTTCGTCGTACGTTCTCGTTTTCTTAAGTATACTCTTCGTAATCATTAG
This sequence comes from Odynerus spinipes, assembly GCA_032403825.1. Lineage (NCBI taxonomy): Eukaryota > Metazoa > Arthropoda > Insecta > Hymenoptera > Vespidae > Odynerus > Odynerus spinipes. Next base: position 2,350,193 of record JAIFRP010000039.1, on the reverse strand, counting down.
TTGTTTCGTGATTGCCTTTTCAACATTTTTCTTGTTCTTGTTCGACGTCGATAAATGTTGGAACGTGTCTTCCAATGCTCTTCTCGTCTTCATTAATCTTCGTTTCAGGGTTTCGTTCTCCTGCTTAAGTGCTTCTATTTCATCGAGACCTATAAAAAAAAAGTGCAATCTCATAGCATTGATAAATGTTATTAATTATAACACAAAACTAAACGAGCTTTAAAAAAAACTTTTAAATATAAAGCAGAAATACTATACTCCTAGTTAAATCGATTCGCTGATCTAAAAATATATGTATATAGTGCTTCAAATATAAAAAGAAATAAGCAACTTAAACTCATCTACGATTTCGTCTAAAATAAATAGACGGACAGTAAAGCACAACATTGAAATTTGTTTATTTGAGATACATACTATATTTATGGCCAGCTAAAATTGCTATAAAAGCAATAAGACAGAATTAGTGGGGAAGTTATTTAAATATTTATATATATGTATATATATAAGCAACATTGAAAAATATAAAATCTTGAAGATCAAATCTTAAATGTACCTTCGATTGGCAATGGACTATCGCTGTCAATCTCCCGAGCAGCAGTATTCGTATTACCGTTGTCATCGTCGCTAAGTAAATTGGTCATAGATTCGGTGATTTTTAAAGTGTCTTGCAATGGTCTTACTGTCGTGACTGCTGCATCACTTTCTATACCCAAATCAGGCGAACAGCTGGATTTACTTCGTCCACCGAGAGTTTGGTAATTTATTGGTTGCCAATATTGCGAAGGCTGTAAACAATTGTCCCAAATATTTATTATAACATATGAAACATTATTTTGTTTTAATATAATAATAGTAAACACTTACGTTATAGGATTGATATTCTTGAATGATATCTTCGCATGTTTGTTTCAGTGTCGTATCAGTTGGTATCGAAGAAACACCGCTCGAGCTTGGTGCTGAATCGCTAGCGTCACAAACGGCAACGTGCCTTCGAAGTTCTTTATTCGTAGCTTCGAGTTCCTCCATTCTAGCTCTATGCGAGTCGTTGATTTGATTCAAGTCCAAAATCTGAATAATAAATTTCATTCGTATTATAACATATAACAGAGGTCACATCAAATTGTCTTAGTTAACGATCATATACCTCCTTATTAAATTTGTCCTGCATCAAACGTACAGCCATTTCGTATCGACTATCAGTTTTTCGTACTTCTTGTTCAAGCCTGAGCTTCTCGTTCGTTAACTTTGTATTTTCAACGAGAATTTGACTGTGCAGAAGCGTAAGATGATCTAATTCTTTCGTCAGTGCTGATATTCTTACTTTGGCAGCTTCGTTGTCCTCTTCCATCGTCTTGATTTTTGATCTCATCTAAAACACGCGTTTAGAATATATCAAATGGATATAGCTATTTAAAAAAATCATTTAAAGTACAGATAAAATATAAATTACTCTATCGTTTTCCCTCCTAAGAGCCATCAATATCTCGGCAGTCTTTTTCTCTGCATTTTCCTTGTATTGCAAAAGTTCCGCTTTTTGATTCGTCATCTCGACGACCATACACTCAACATCCGTTAACTTCTTCTCCAACTGCGCTTTACGTATGCTGTTCTGTTTGCTCTCCTTTCTCAAAGCATGGCACTCGTGTATTCTCTTGTCTAAAGACGATTGCAGTCTTTCGCAAACTTTTTGGGACTTTTCTAGTTTCAATATAAGCGGTGCCAGTTTCTCGTCGAATGCCTAGAAATGAGAAAAAACGTGTTAACTTTGGAATACCGGTAAATTGAGTTGGTGATAAGAAAAAGCTCACTTACAGTATCGTAGGAAACTTTCGTAGAAAGATCATTTCTCAAAGCGTTCAATTCCGAATACAAAATATTATTAGTTTCCTTTAATTCCTGTATATGATGATTAGCGTCCAAGTCGTGTAAATCATCCTGATACGTTTTATGATACGGTACATAATCCATCGAGTCTTCCGAGTCGCTGAACGTTTTTGTATATTTGGTGAACCTAGCACGATTTATAGATTTATGCTGAGTTTCTTGTAAGCCGATCCTAGCCATAGACACTATTCTATCTGGCTCGGAGAAAGCTTCGGAATCGGATTGCGTAGTCGCATGATTTTTGGCGATATCCAAAATATTCTCGGAATAACTCTTCTTTACAGCGTTAGCGGTTCTTTCGCTATTCTCGATCGCGTTGTTCGTCGTGCCGAAGAGCATAACATTTCTGGTCGCCCCTTCGAGAACTTGCGCAAAATCATCCGAGAATATGTTCGAGCTTAGAAGTACTTCCAGTACAATTTTATTATGCTCGCGACTGATGGCGTCAACGTGATTCGCGTTCTTTAAGATATCCTTCATCAATTTCACGAGATCCTTGAGATGAGCTCGCAACAATTCGCAATATTTCCTCGTCCTCTCCGCGTCATTTTCGCATCCATCAATTTCCGCGGCAATATCGGGCTTCGTAACGAGTTTCAACCAATTAAGGTAATCCACTTCCTTCTCTAATTCGTTCTTCTTTTCCACCAATTTCTGGACATACTCGGTCATCGTCTTAACGTCTATGGATTCGTTTCCATTCACGTAATTCAATTGAATCACATCGTTCGTGAAGGTCACTCTGATGCCGATGTCGTTCAACTCTTTGATAAGCGTCGTCAAATGCGTGCTAGCACTTTCCTGAGCGATATCGGTTTTACTTCGACTCCTGTCCAAATTATTGCTAGCCGTCATATGATTATGCAATTTAGCGATTTCCTTGTTTTTACTCCATAGTTCGGTATTCACTAATTTTTGGAGATTCTGCGTCTTGACTTGTAACTCTTTCGACAGTTGTTCGATCTTCTGATTCTTTTCGATGATTTCCGCATTACGCAGACGAAGTTCCTCCGTTAACTTTTGTTGTTCCGGAGACTCGAAGGTATCAGCGGTCGGAATTTGTACGCTTGCTTCTTTCATTTTTATCAGCTCGTTGATCTTGTACTGCAACTCTTCCCTCATCGTATTCTTTTCGATTTCTAAGATTTCTATTCGTTGATCCTTATCTTGGAGTCGTTCCTGCAGTTCCTGTAAAAATCATTTTTTTTTAATTTTCTTAGTTACACCAAAGCTCGGTAATTCAAAGTTGGAGGGAAAAAGGATTGGGTAACTCGATTAAAAAACGACTTACCTCCGATTCAACCTGTATTTGTTTTTCCAGACGATGTTTCTCCGCCTTGATTGTCTCTATCTGATCTCGCAGGTCGTTAATCTTCGCTTCCATATCCTCAAATCGTTGCTGCACACACAAAGCATTTTCACCGTGAATAAAACTCAAACACACCGTATAGTAGACCGAAAGACTTTCTTTTTATTCAAAAAAGATATTCAATTACAGAGATTAGTTTTACAAGAGACGGGGAATACGCGCGTAAACGGTTTTTATCCAATGAGAAGATCGTGCGGGAAAATAAAAATTGTTTCTTTTTTTTATATGTATGTATATATAATATCAGAACAGACATGCAGAAACAATCGGAATACAAGTTTTGCAACGAGAATTAATTTTTCGTTTTCTTTGGCCAACAGCGCGGGGGTACGATCGTGATTACGGCCGGGCCCTAAAAGAGAAAGATTCAATTTGTAAATCCCATCGATCGTTCTCTTTAACAATTGAATCTAATTCTAATTTAATTTAAAGTTCTCTTCACAAGTTTCTGTCTTTTTTACTAAAAAAGTATGTTCGTGTAAGAAAATACATGGATACGTATGTACGTGAAAGATCGTCTTAGCATGCAAGAAAACAGGCCTTCGGTGTGATCGTTTCGAGTGTTTAGAAACGATCTTATTGTTAGAACGGTATCTACTTATGTTTGACACCGTAATACACCTACCTCCATCCGCATCGAGGCACACAAACAGGAAAACATGTTTAACGCGTACTAAGTTTAACTTCGAGCCGTCGAAGACAGAAAGACAATCAACAACAAAGATCGAATCCCAAGTCCGGTATTCAACGCGAGCGCTAAAATCTTATTAGCACTGTGAATATCCGTATGATATTTCGTTATCGTATTTTTTTTTTTTTAGTTTTCTTTTTTCGAAACGCGATTTTACGTTGCCAATAAGAACGATCAGCCGGATGATTTAATTTCAGCAATTTTTCGGAACTCGTTGATCTATAGAGAATATGATATATCGAAACGATCTCGATTTTTTCTTGGCAACGTTCTCTCTAAAAACAACAAGAACACGCGACGTTGACCGTAACCGAACCGCGTGAATGTTCGTTTTCTAATTAATGAATTTATTCTTATTGGTCGTTCGTTCGTTGAAGGAAAACCACGCGATGGTGGTTAACCAGTCGGGATGAATTTTCGTGCGAACACTGCCGAGCGTGGACTGCAAGAAGACGTTGGGACACGGTCACTATTATTAGACGGCATGCGTGCTTTCAATTCGGTATCCCCGAGATTCCATGAAGCCCGGACATCACGTGATTTTCGAAGATATTTCTTACAGAAATTGATTACTTTTTTGACTCATTACCGTGATCGGACCGCAAGCCTGATTAGCAACAGGACGTACCGACGTACCTCGAATACGGGACTCATGCTGGACGAATACGACGTATGAATATCAGCGTGCATCAAGGAAAAAAAGAAGAAATAAAATGACGGTGATACTTGAGATAGAAGGACGTTGCTCCCAAGATAAATATATGTATATACATATGTATATGTTTATATACATATGTATATACACGAATAACAGGTCGTAACTAAAGACGCGCGCCCATTTACCCGAAAGCTTCGATATAATAGAATGAAAAAAAAATACACAAGATTCTTGGGTACTATTTTTAATATGTCAAAAATAAATTAAAGACTATTTACAACATCCAAATGTGCACGAATGGACGGATAGAAATCTACAATGTAATAATGGCATTTTGTTGTTTTTTTTGTTTGTATAATCCACTATTATATCTAGTTGACACCAATCGTGTGATTAGAATTTAAGATTTCATGGATTGTGATTTATTGTTATTCATAAATACGAACTAGTCATTGATGGTGGAGCTACGATGAATAGTCGAGATCGCATTGGAACTATAACGATCGCTATACAAGTTCTCAAAGCAAAGTGTTCTTTCGAATAAGGAAATGTAGTTGGAATCTATAGAATGTGACTCGTATCCAGCAAGTAACACGCGAATACTTTGAAAGGTATGAAGTTGTAATTACATAGTCACGTATTATAAAATATCAGATGAAGCGTGTAAAAAAATAATAATGCGCGGAGAGAACGGAGTACATCTATACTTGAATCGTTTATACGTGACTACATATTTACTGGAAAGCATTTTTGGTTTTGTTTAAATAGATACGCAATTGCCTGTTTATGCTGCAAGGCAGTCACGATAATGAATGATGTTCATAGCAGTAATTGTCATGCATTGCTAGTAGTGATGGCATAAAGCAGAGAAGGAGAAGTAGAAGAAGTAAAATTCAGTGATTCTGAAAGAAACAGAAAAGTTTGATGTACTGAGTCATGCATTTGTTCTTACAGTTCAAGTAGAGATCGTAATCTTTTACCTCTACGTTTATACCTCTACGTTTTGTATAAACTTTGATATTTCTACTATAATTCGTTCTTTACGATAACTATTCTTTTTTTGTTTGTTTTTTGTTTTTATTGTTAAATTCGTTAGCTCAACAAAACATTCGCCGAGTAACATTTCTTTTGCAAGCCACGTTTATTCACAAACGTAGAGATAACCGAGTAAAGTCCAGAAATTGTAATATCGACCTGATTGCTATTGTCCCGCTCTGGGTTCTCTGTCATTTCGACATTGAAATCCTTTCTGCTGGACGCAGCATCCCGTCTTCTCGTCTTCGGATCCTCGTATCCGCGTAGCCTGTTCAGTTCGGCCTCCAACTCCACGATCTTCCGCTCTTTTCTCAAATTTTTATCCTCCATCTGTTGTTGCCTCTCCATGAATCCTTGTATCATCTTGACCGCCTTCTGGTGTTCTCCTTCCATCTTCTTAAACTTCTGCTCCGTTAGCTCGACTTGTTTTTGAACGTTGCACAGTTTCAAAATCAGCTGCTTCTTTTCTTCCTCCTGTTTCTTCAAATCTCGCTCCTTCTCTTCCAATTCCTGTCGACGAACATATTATTTATTCGTGCATTTATATGAAACGAGATATAAAATGAGATAAGGTAAGCGAATTTTTAACGATTGATAATTTACTTTTGTTAACTCTTTAGATTCCATCTCCTCCGCGCCAGCCATACTTATCGGTGATTTCACCTTCAGGAATTTATCCTTGTTCATTTCGGAAGAAACGCTGTCGTTATTCGTCGAACCCTGCAGACTTATCTTTTGACCCATTCTCGGCGACAAGGAGTCTGCGAGTGGATTTACCGCCTGGGGGCTGCTTACCGATGATCGTTTCGTATAACCATTTTCGAACTAGAAGAAAAGCAAGCAAACGTTGAAGGATCTTATCAAATTTGTAAAGAAAAAAAAAAAACTTTTACGTACTGCAAGAGTTATTCCCGTACTTGGATCTATAATTACCTGAGATAAAAGAGCACGATGTTTATTGTTGAGATCGGTGAGTGCATCGTCCCGCGCTTTTACCGACATCCTCAGCTGATCGATCTGCTTTTTCCTTCTCTCAGAAACCGAGCATAGTTCCTCGTACGCTCGGCACTTCTCTTCGAGCAGCGTACTCTTTTCCTTGATCGCCCTGTCCTTCTCGATTATCTCACTTTTGTACTGCTGAAGAACATTGTCCTTTTTAAAAACCTGATCCTCCAAATCTCTCACTCGTTCCCTCAATTCATCGATATCTTGTAGCCTTTCGCTCACTAGACTCTCTTTCAATTGTATTTCTGCCTCCAAACGGTCTCTAAATTGGTCTCTTTCGCTTTCCAATTCTTGAGCCCACTCGCGCTCCTCCTCCAAGCTGGCACTTATTTGTCTTACCTAAACAAGATAATTCGTGCGTCTGCTTTATCGATATATAATACTTCCCATCCCTAATTTTCCCTTTCCTTCCTTCCGCGTATCTTTCCAACGCCTAGTAATAAAATTATCTTATCGATCGGACGAATCACTGGGAAGTTTGCTTACTTCCAAATTCAACGGAAATTTATTCGCTTTATTCCTACGAAAGTGTGAACGTACGAACGAAGTTCCTTATCCTAAAATAAAGTTAACGACACGGACGATAAGTGCAATAAAACGTTTTCCATGGAAGCGCGTTTGCAATCTCTTCGACGAGTTACAGCTCACTGATTAATTCTTTTAAACAGCCTGCTTATCGAGTCGCGCTACATTTGTGGTAAGGAAAGGAAATGACCGTTAGCACCGACATTTACGCCATAAGCATGTGACAAAGACAATTTGATAAAGCATTCTTCTCTTATCGACTTCGCATAAAATGCTTCCTCGATAATTGTAAAATTTTATTTGAAATTGCATCTACCTCCGCTTCGAGAGACGCAACGAGTTCTTCCATTTGACTTAGCTTCTCCTGATTCTCCAAAATCTTCTCCGGTGTAATACCAAACGCTTCTTTGTAGTAGACCGAGACATCCGTCACTCTTTCGCGACATTCCTCGAGTTCTAAAAAGGAATCGAACAATGTTGTTTTGTAATCCTTATTTCAAGAGTAACTCTTGATCGTTAAAGTAATAAGGGATGAATGCAAAAGGGTTAATAAATTGATACAATTGATACTTCACCGACCTTTCTCCAATTGTACGATCCTTTCACGCTCCTTCTCGAGCGATTGCTCATATTGCGTTTGATTCCGCGAGGAGACCTCCTTTTGTTCCTCAATCAGCTCGAATGCTTTAGCCGCTTGGCTCAGAAGTTCCTGCTTCTCCGCCAGCTCTTTCCTCAGCGACTCGATTTCGACCTAACCCATGTGTCATATCACACGTGTTCGTTATATACGAGAAGAGATTGAGAATATATATCGCAAGTATAGTACTCTACGTTTCTACGTGCATGCAAAAAAAGGCAAGGGTTCAACGATCGACTCGTTAGCTCGACTTGGCTCGCTTGGATAGTGACCTTTAACTCGATGTTCTTTTTAATCGCACCCTCGTCGGCGGAAGTGATGCCCATTCGCTCCTCGAGGAAATAAATTCGTAGCTTTAGATTAAAGTTCTCCTTCTTCAAAGCTCCAAGCTGATCCTCGTACTCCTTCATCGTTCTGCCCACCCCCGCTGACGCCATTCCTGGTACACCCTCAATACCGCTCACAGGAGACGTTTTCCCAGGTGATTTTGAATTTGTACCTGCAATCAAAGTCACGGTCTACACCCTCCATTCGTCTAACGAACCAATCTGCCATTTTGATTATCACACGTTCTCGACGCTCGACTCGGTTCTCGTTTTTTTTTAAATAATTTTCTTTTCCTTTTTCATTAATAACAAACTCGAACGATAATAAGCGAGATGAGAATCATCAATATCGACCCAACTTACGATCCTTTGTTATTCCGTCGTAGAGACGGGAGAAGCCATTGCGATTTTACCCCCCTCGTCATTCTTATATCTCGATGATCGAATCTCGATCGCGCATGCGTCGCATGCACGACGAATTGTGTCTCAATTAGAAACTCGAATCAAGACCGATTACGCGCCGAGTCGTGAAGTATCGATAAGTAGAGATCGTACCGAACATAATCTCGATCCTTATGGGCCTATCCTCGTTATCTTGCGGGATCGACGGAAGGTCTAACCTTGACCTACCACATCCCATACCATTAAAAACGACACACCCACTGACACTTTACATATTTAGGACGTTGCGATTATCTTCCTGCACCGAATACGTGACACATCTCTTTTAAGTGGAGAGGAAGAAACTCGGACAAAGAACGGCAGAAAAAAAGGAGAGAGAGAGAGAGAGAGAGAGAGAGAGAGAGAAATTTCTGCACGATCGGCAGCACAAATCGGAACTGAAACGACGGATGAACGTAGCCAAAGGTTGAGCCGTAATAACCTGTGGTTAAAATTATATTTCAAGTCTATATCGCATCACGTTAGATATAAGAGTACGTACGTACGTAAGTACGAAGGTTACGTCGACGTACGAGCACGACGAAGAAACAATCTCGCCTTTCTTGAATCTAAAACCTGATCCACGACAAATAGTGCGTCGTTCGTTGGAGGCAACAAATATTACGTTAAAAAAAAAGAATAGTAATAATCATTGTAAAAAGTTTTTCCAAGAAAATGAAATCCTCGTATTATTATTTCCCATTTCAGGCTGCCAACTAGAAGACTTGGGGAAACAAGGACGCCATATTTTCGGTAGCACAACCGTGCACCTCGTAAAAGTGTCCCACCGTCAGAAGATTGTCGTCGCGATCTGTGACGGTGATCACTTATGCTACTTTGTTACTCCGTCTCCACGCAGTGAGCACAAAAAGAACGCTATGATTCTTCAACGTGTTATCAGGGAGAAGGGGGGGTGGGGGTCTAATAATAAAGCGACGAAACGGTCAACGACAGTGATGGCTTCCATGGTCTCGAACGAGACCATGGCGAAAGAAAGATGAAAGGGGAAGGTAGAGGGAAAAAAGAATAGGGTAACAAAAGCTGAGAAAAAATAGGGAACAAGGTGTCTGTCTCTACGGTGCAGGAACACGTCGCGTGACTCATGAATATGCGCGAATTATACTCGGACAATTTCTCGGCGGGTGTATCGATGCGTACCGGGCCCTCTACTCTATCTCTATCTTACTCTCTCTTTCGTACCGACCGAGCTCTCGTATTTATAGATGACACATTTAGGCCGGAACGGTTTGAACAGTCTATTTTGGCGGGCTATTCTCCAATCTGGCCTGACCTACCCGCAATAAAACCGTGGAAATCATCTTAACATGCGGCCATGCTAGTTTTCGATCACGTTTTACCCTTTTACCGGAGCTCCGGCGCGTCTCCCAAAGCGCGAGAGGGACGACGTTACCCGAAGTTACTTCGCAGCAGCATTTACCGTTCGTGCCACGGCTGGACCACGTTCTTCGCGGTTAAAAATAATAACTTTACGAGTTATTCTGGCGCGATCGGCATTTTACCATGTATTTTATCACCGAGAATGCTGCGAATAGCTTTGTGGGATCGTTTTAGGTTCCTTTCTCTTGACAGGGCGATGAGATGATCAAGATGTTCTACGATTGTTCATTTATTCTTCCATTATTTTTTTTGACATTAAATCCGTTGGGGTGTTTCGATCGTCGGGTAAAAACAATTTCTAAAGATCGAATATGAGAATCCTCCGATAACGACGAAATTTTGAGCTACCCGGTTTGGGTATTAATTTCTTGGGTGTTATTAATTTCTTTCCAATCTGCCAATTTTTCGTAACTTTCCTAAATTTTCCATCGCAATGTAGATGTATATAGTAACAGAGAATAACGCGGGCGACGATCACACGGCGCACTGTGTTACAGAAATAAATACGCGAGGCGTCGCGACGCCCTCCCACTCCTTACCACTAAAAACGTTTGTGAACCGCCAAAATAAATGGATCGCCGCTTCCTGTAATCCGAGATCGCGATGGACGAATTTTCGACAGGGCGAGTGATCGTCGACTCGTGATTAAAATGTTCTCTCTCTCTCTTTCTCTTTCGTTTTTTCCTCTTCACGCGCGGAAAAAGTTTGCCTCGTCTCGGTCGAACTTCAACCTGAACTATCGTAGCCAGTCTCGAGATTCGCAGCTTGCGCTTGGCGGCGCCGCGAGATAGGTGTCCTAAATTCCAAATCTCGCTCTAGCGATCGGGATTATTAATCGGGGGCTTTGCCGATTGGCTAAAAATCGCGAGATGAAACCGCCATAACAATTCTCGCGAGCGTTTCCACTGTTTCCACATACGCGTAGAAAATAAACTCGAGAACGCCGAGATCGATTCGATTCTGTTCTCTCGTCTAAACATTTACGACGTGGGAAACATAAAGAGGATATAAAAGGGAGTTTGAAGAAGGTGTCGGTAGCTCGATTGTTCGAGCCGACGATGTCTGAATAAACATTATCGGAGCTCGTTCGAGCGTTCAAAAGAAACGACACATTTGGCACAGATTCGTCTGGTAAGGGCCAAATTTACGCCATACCGTGGATATACCAGCTCGCGGCCGGTGCAGCAGCTTAGACCGAGTAAGTTCGTTGTCCTCTCTTTCATCTTGATGAATACAATTAGGTGAGTATTCTCACCGTATTTCTAGCGGCCGCGTTGTAGACCGAGAAGTCGCGTCGCGACGTTAATAATCTCGGTGATAAAATCTTCAAAAAGTTCTCATGGATCCAATCAAATCACGAAAAAAAAACATCACTTAACGATCGATCAACGACTTCAACGAGAAATAATACTTTTGCAATAATTTTATGGTAAAGTAGGTCACAAAGTATTTAATCATTGTAATCATCACGAATAGCACATAGCTTGATCGATCCTCCCGAATGATCAATTAATTCTTGTCAATTATAACAAGAAACAATATTTTAAAAATACTTTCCTCAAAAAATAAGTCAAAAAATATCCTATCATTGTACTCCTTCGGAATGATCAATTAATTCTTAGCAATTGCAACGAAAAACAGTATTTTTTGAAAATAATGTTATCGTAAAGTAGAATAAAAAATATCCGATCGTTGTAATTATCACAAATGCCTCATGACCTGATCGATCCTCCCTAATGATCAATTAATTCCTAGCAATTATAAAAAGAAACAATATTTTAAAAATAATTACCTCAAAAAATAGGTCAAAAATATCCTATCATTGTACTCCTCCCGAATGACCAATTAATTCTTTGTTTTTCCAAATAATCTTTTTCAAATAATTGTCTCGTAAAATAAATAAAAAAAAATATCCGATTGTTGTAATCATCTCGAATGGCTCATAACCTGGGTCGCCATTACACACCTCGACGAGGGCTCAATTACGTCGGAAGTAGCCAATAAGATGGGTGTGTTAAGAGGAAGGGGGAGAGATAATTGATCTTCCTATTGTCATCCCCGATATCAATGGACGTTATTAAAAGAAGATGTCGATCATTGACGAGATAGGCATCCCGATGGGGTACCGTGATCGTTTCGGTAAAGGATCACGATAAAGTAAGTACGTTTATTACATAGGCGCGCGCGAGATCGTTTAATAAAATCGTTTACTTCTGTGTTTATAGAGCGTAAACTCATATCCGGTTATGCGGCTGACCCTGAGAATCGATCCATCGAGATCGATCGATAAAAGAGCGTGACGATTTTGTTACGTGAACGTGATCGTTACTCACCGTTCGTCAGTGGTAAAGTTTGGCTCATCGTGATGTCCTGCAGGGGCATGTTGGTACTGAAACAAAAAAAAAGAAAAAAGACTCGAATGAACTTTGGTGAAGACACCGTCTCCTTCAAGGAGCGATCTAGTTCGTTTTGATCGTACCTGGCGCTTGGCACGGTTAGGTACATACGCGCGTGCATGCATAAGAAGATAGAATTTAAAGAATCGAAAGCTTGAAATAATCCGCATCTGAATCAGACAACTAGGGGTACAAACGTAGCATAGTATAAAACGTGACCGACGGTGCATTGCTGTCGCCTCGAGTTTTTATGTTTTTCCTTCTGAAAATAACGAGGGGGTCCGGATCTATAGTAGCCGAATCAAAGCTCCAAAGTCTATTTTCGGAATAGAACCGAAAACGGATTGTCGGCATGTGTCGGTGACGCGGGGAAATAGACGACACGTACCGTGTATCGAATCGAGGAGAACTTTCAAAAGGACCAAATTGAACGGGGGCTTCTCATCTATTTCGAAGGTCCTATTTCAAATGAAAAAGGGATGAACGCGGACCCGCTCGACGATTTCTTCTCATCTCTTCTTCTTTTTCTCTCTTTCGCCGATCCTTCCGTGGCGCGTTATCTAACGTTCGGTTATAGCGCGGTGGTGATCGACTCTTAGGGAAGTGCACCAGCCATTAAAATTCTATTTCAAGCATGTATGAAATTAATGTCGTGAGAACGAGCCGAGTCAGAGGGTCCCCGGCAATTCGCGAGCGGCAATAAGAGAGCAATAAGGAAACGCTGGACTTCCAGAAAGCTTTAATTTAGATTTCATCCAAAACCTATTTCGGTGGTGTAGTACGTGGGCTTCGCGTCGAGACGCAAAGTAAGTAATTAACGCTACCCCACCCCTCCGGCAGCACCCGGACTCGGCCAACTTGCTTTCGTGCACCGCGAATGCTAACGTCATTGGATCCGTGCATATAACCTATATACGTACGTACATACGTATACAAGATCCCTCGAAAATATCGAGAAACTCTCGCCGGTGATAAAAGAGCGGGAACGTGCACCGATAACCGCGTGATCGCGTATACACACACAAACATACGCTTGGACAAATAAAGTCACCAGCTTTGGATTCAAACTCCAAATCCCCAAAAGACGTAAATAGTTCTCTCGTGTCTAACTTCTTGGGTGGAACATGGTAAAAACACCTTTAGTTTCTTCTTAGAGAGAGAGAGAGAGAGAGAGAGAGAGAGAGAGAGAGCAAACAGCCAGGATAATGATTTTCTGACTCCTTGCCAGTGAGAGACGAACGGCTTGTCAAAACCAAAAAGGAAAGGATCCGAATACGCGAATTTCATTTGGGTCGAAGCCAAGCGGCGAATAATGAGGAGGCACGATAAGTCGTCTACTCGTTTAACGCGATCGAAAATGGAAGGGGGTCGCGATCGGCTAACGAAACGTACCGTTACGTTTTCAACAGCTCTATTTTATTCAATCCTAATACCTGCTTTCAATAATTCCACTAGTTATCAAAAGACATCGAGTCAAACTTTAAACAATACGTTCTACCAAAAGGACACTATTCAGGTATAACTATAGGACGAAACGATGAGCTTTCCTGGTAAGCGCGTGTCATTAACGCGCATTTTCTCGAACTATAAAGACGTGTCGTAGGCCTTTTGAAAGTACCACCGTATTAGTGTGTGCGTGCGCGCGTTTAAAAATAGCGCGTCCTGTGCACATTTAATGTTAGTGTCTGCCCTTTCGAACCCTAACTATCCTACCTTCCTACCGTCGTTTCCTGTGTTTCTATCTCTTTCTATCTTTTTTCCATCTCTCTCTCTCTCTCTCTCTCTCACTCACTCTTTTTCTCTCTCAACAGAGGGGGATGCGTTTAAAGAAGCGCACATAACGCATCCGTGCTTTGATAAACAACCGATCGGTCCTTTCAAGTTTTTTCATTAAGAGCGCGGTTTAAATGATTTAGTACTCAACTCTGGTTTCTAAATTTGACGAGAGACAAAATTTCTCGTTTTTTGTACTACCCAAAACGTAGAAAAGAAAATCGAGCCACGGGTTACACGTAGAACGCAGTATTAATCCATCATCTGACAAGATGGAGGGTAAAAGCAAGAAATCAATACAACGTGAGAGGGAACTGTGCCATGGACCACGGTGCCGATGTTAACAACACATCGATCGCGTTCATAAATATAACGTGTATGGAGTATATCGATATTTTACTTGGTTTTATCGTTAGTCTAGTCTAGCTCGTTCGAAACTACTCTTGGCTTTCTCTCTCTCTCTCTCTCTCTCTCTCTCTTTCTCTCTTTCTCTCGTTGATGTAAACAATTTAATCTACATTAGAGCGAAAGTAAATTGTCATGTATCGAAAACACGGCTTTTCACGTTTTATGACTCAAGTCTACGAGCTCTTTTCATTCCTGAGTCATCGGTGGTTTTATCGACAAATCGAGTTACGTGGTAAACAATATGTTAAAAGCGCTGAAAATGTAACGGGAAATTACATGTAGTTCGGAAAGAGTTAGAGAAGACGTGGAGAAGATTGATTCTTGAAACGATCGACTCTATCTTCGGATCTTTTTACGTTTAATTAGGCGACTTCTAATTTTTCTAATCCCTGTTCGCCTACGATCTATATATAACATATACATATGTATATGTAAGTATATTATGCATAGAGCCAGTTTCGCACTTCATTGGACGAGCACGTTGCGATAGAGATGCAGGTCAACGACGCACATGCAAAAGTCTCCTTAATTAGCGGGTCGTTAAACGAATTATCTTCCGAGTTAAACAATTAGCTTCGTTCTCTCGGCTCGTTCTTCGTTCTCGTATCCTACATCATCGAACCTCTCTGAATTCGTATCTCTTCTCGTGTTTATCGCGTGGGTGTTTCGAGGAGTAAGCGTGACAGTACATATGTGCATTAGCACTCAAAGATCTCGTTTAGCGAGTGTTCCACTTGAAAGATCGATGATCGGATTTGTATTATCGATTAAAATCGTCGAAGGGTCAAACGAATAAAAAATTCAGCATCCTGGTCCAATTGCAGTTTCATTTAAACGAATCATAAAAAGCACATAAGCGAGCCGTTCTATGAAATAAAAAGAACAGTCGACGAGAAGTTGGTCTCGTAAACGTGCAAGCGTTTAAAGCAGATGTTAATTACAAACAGCCGTTCGAATAATTGCATAGAGTTAAATCTACTTTGATACCGATCACGTTGGTAGGATAAGCAAGCCAATAGATGGGCAGGGTTCAGTAGATGGACGATTCGTAGATTAATCAATAATAATGAAATAACAAGATTTTTAATCTATATTACAATCTTGTTTATTTTATAGAAAGAAACCTTTGTTGTTTTATAAAAGTAACATTTTCCAAGAAGTGTTGTTTTTTCATTATTATCGATTAATCTACGAGTCGTCCATCTACTGGACCCTGTCCATCTATTGCCTATCTCCTTCGCTTATCATAAAATCCGCGTGTATCGTTTGTTAATAACATTTACGAACTTACTTTCGGAAGGGGCTGTAAGCGCTACCCCAAATGCTGCCCCTGGTCGGTGAAGGTGGACTGTTCTGGTTCTGATTACCGTAGACGTAACCACCAAAAAACATTTTGCGTTGATGCGTCTTGGATAACATTTAAAAACGAAAGTCAAGCGGTTTATAGCGTTCGCGCGCTCTGTGTTCCCGAATAATAAAATAATATCAACGTTAAAACTACGTACATAGTCTATTGTTTCTAATAAACTTCTAATAGCGTACACGTATATATCACACAAAAATATATAACTCTATCCTTAATACTGAGTGTCTTGTACTATTAACGACCTAACTCTTTGGCGTAAAAATTTGATCGGTCAGTCTCGTTTGATTCGCAACTACGCCGCACGTATTTTATTATACGTGCGTGCGTACGAATGATATGCACTTTTCTTCTCGTCAAACTACGAGTCCTTTCCCTTGTTTTCTTCTTCTTCTGCTTCTTCTTTTCACAAAACGCACAGCTACATGATCATTTTTTGGCGTACGTGCGCTACGTATCGTCAGGATGGGAGCACATGGAGCGAAGTTCGTGCGTAGAGACGAAGTATATGTGTAGATGTGTGTGTGTGTATCGTCCGCCTAGAGCATATCTTAACATGGAGGACTCATCTGGTCGTGCCGCTGGACCGATCGATCGAGATAACTCTCGCTTGAGATGATGCTCCAGATGATACACAGAATCGAACCACGATGCGCTATCTCACTCTCTCTCACTCTCTCTCCCTCTCTTTCTCTCTTTCTCTGGTTCCTGAACACACACGTTTTATCTTCTGACCGGTCGGAAAAGATTTCCAGTCTCTTTCCGAAAGGAGGAAGACGAAACAAAAAGAAACTAAACAAAACGAGATCGAGAAAATAAAAGAAACGAGAGCGTGGAGTCTTTTCTCGGGAGTGTCGCGCGTATCTCCCTCTCCCAACGGGCAGACAAATTTTGTTGGGTAAAGTACGTGTGGGAGAAAACAAAGGGACGAAAAAAATGGTTAAAAAATTGTCCCCTCAAAAAAATGACAAAACTCGCGTCACTGTGAGATCGTCGCGTTGACACTTTTCACGAACGACTTGTCCTTCTTGATGATCCTCTTAAAGAAGAACGATCTCTTCTTGGTTGATAACTTTTTCTGTCCCATCCTCGAACGACGAATTCGAATGTTCATCGCGATAATAATTCAAACACTGTCCGATTCTTTTTTATTTCACCGTCTTCTTTCACTTTTCTTTTACTTTTTTTTTTACTATTAGTTCGATCAATGCATCGTTTTCCTTTCTTTCCTATCTCTTCAAAAATACATATGAAAATACGTCGTCGAAGAGATAAGCAAGCGCGAGCACGGATAAGCAAGTTCACACCATCACCCGTTCGGACGACGTACGAAATGCGACTGGGGGCAAACGGCGGCATGGTTGATGATGCCAAGCGGGGGATGAGAGGCGAAGAGAGGGGAGAGGGGAGAACAAGGGGGAAGGTTTAAAGCTGGAGAATCGCGTGTGGAGGTGACGGTGGTGGCATGGAACTCGTGATCAAAAAGAGAGAAGGACGAGACCCTTAGGACGAGTTTCTCAAATTAGGTTTTAAAACGAACAAGATTTATGCGACTAAAGGAGTAGTAAAATGATGAAAATCTGAGATAAATTTGATATGGCACTTTACATATTGCTATTTGGAACTATCGATATTGTTTTTTAATGTTTTTTTAATGTTAGTTTTCTTTCTACAACGAGTAGGTTTTAATAAGAGTCTGTCTTTGATTCATACAATTATTTGCTAAATGCGAGCAAAAGATTTCACTTGTAGAAAGAACTTGCTTATTTAAAAAGTAACATATGTAGACATCGCTTGCAAAATATAGACGTAAATACATGAGATTCTAAAAACAATTTATCGAAGAATGACCTACAACCTTTGTCAGATTGATAGCGAGCGCTAACATGGGTAATCAATGAATTCAAGATTTATTGGCTGCAGAAAACCTTGTACACGAGTGACCATATAAACGTCAACTTTCAGTTAATATCAGACACACTGTTTGTATATATTAAATGGAAAGAAAAGAAAACTTAAAAAGAAAGAAAAGGAAATTTAAAAGAAAACTTGTTATATATCTTTCAATGGTATAGCACCTATTCATTTTATCAGTTCTCATCTTATTAATCATTAATTGCAACTACATATTAATATAAATAATTGTCATAATATATAGCAATCAGAGACATGTTAAAAATATATGTGTGGTTATTATCTTATAAAAGTATTTTTACACGAGAGAAGAATTACCGTATGTTAATTTAAATAATGTGGTATTTTATAAATACTTGTCAACTTTCAAAAAGCTGAATATTAATCATGTCTCAGTAAATATGAATTATAATAAAGATAAGTTTAAATAATAATTAAAAATTTGTGAACACTTTGGGAATATTATATAAAAATAATATAATTTTAAAACGAATACGAATATTGTTCTATTATGAAAGAAAAATTTAAATGTAAATAATATTAATTTCTTGCATCGTTCCAAAAGACAAAGAAACATTCATACGATAAAACATTTAAAATTTGTGTTTTACTCACGTATCAAAATACTGCAGTACAGCAGCCGTATCGTCGAGTATTTGTGCCATTTTTTCGATATTCCGAGGTACGATTTCATGAAGAATTTAATTCGAACGAACAAAGCACTCACTTTTCATAAACCGTCAGATTTCAAAATAATAGTTCACGGTATGGCCATGGTGTGCACAGACGCGGACGCGGTGTTTGTTACAGGGTTACCATACCTTACAAAATCGTCACCAAATGTTAAAAGAGGTTATTTTAATGATCTACTTGTAAATTGTCGTTTATTTTATTACACTCATGACACTATAAATAAAGAATTTCATTTTTTAATGATTTAAAAAAATTAATATCATATAACTGTAACAGTAGAATTGGTAGCAAATTTATTTATTTTACAGTTGGTACATCTGATACGTAATTATCAGCCAATGAGATAGCTGCTTTCATAAATCATAAATATGATTTAAAATTTTCTACTTTTTTTAAAATAATATTTTATTTCAATTTATTGTCCTACATGTCGTATGCAAATATAAACATTTCGTATTTAGGTTCTTATCTTAATATTAAAAGTAAAGTTAACAAAATAAGAGCATTTATTGTTAAAATCACTTATAGTTTACTTTACCAACATTATCGTAATTATGCATTTTTAGATTACTATTATCATTCTTTATTTACCACACTTGATCAAATAGTATATAGTTAGTCAAGTAAGACTAATTCAAGATTTTCGTGTGACTAAGTGTCCTCTGACGAGAACCATTCCACAGTTGAATTTATTTAATTTTCGTTTTTGTAATATATATTTTAATCGATATAATTCTGTTCAATTTAACTATGTATTTATTACAAAATCCCTTTAATTTCTTCTTTAATTTAATCATCAATCTGATCGTTATTGCACTGTGCATAAATGCACAAGAACCAGAACTTCAATTATTGAATGTAGTAAGAGCATAAAGTACTAACAATTTCTTAAATTTATATTTCAAGCAAAGGCAAAATATGGTACATTTCGTAAAATATTTATTGTGTGTTTAGGTATTTAGACATGGGGACCCAACACCAACTAAGGAAACATATCCTAATGATCCCTACCAGATGCATGATTTTTATCCAGTAGGTCGTGGAGAATTAACAAATGTAGGTACACATATTTATATAGTATATATAAGAAACATTGTTAAATATATAATTTTATATACATTCTAGAATGGTAAAAAACGTGCGTATCGGCTAGGAAAATTTCTCAGATTAAAATATGGAAATTTCTTGAGTAAAATTTATACACCAGGACTGATAACAGCTCGTGCTACAGATTATTCAAGAACAAAAATGTCATTAGATCTTGTTCTTGCAGCGTTGTTTCCACCAGAAGATATTCAGAAATGGCACGATGAATTAAATTGGCAACCAATTCCTATCACATACGTTCCTATTTCCAGAGATAATCTCTTATTATCCGATGGTTGTCCTTTGTACGTTCCAAAAGTATATGCTTTGTCGTTTATACTTATATTATTCACAACTCTAGATTTAATGTAAATCTATTTATAGATTTGTTGAAGAATATAACAGAGTTTTGGGAACACCAGAAGTTATAGAAAAGATGAGCAAATTTAGCGAAATGAACTCCAATTTGACAAAATGGACTGGAAAAAATATCAGCACTCCTTTAGATATGTATGATCTGTATACTGTTCTTATGGCACAGTGGATGATGGGTCTTCCATTACCAGAATGGACCATTTCTGTGTTTCCAGATGGCCAATTAAGAGATGGCATTAATTATGCATTTCAAGTTGCAAATTCAAATCCTAAATTGAGAAGACTTTATGGAGGTGTGTGTGTGTGTGTGTGTGTATTAAATTTAAGTAAAAGTACATTGAAGATTAATATACATACATTTATATTAATGTGTATTTCAGGTCCATTACTTAGAAAAATGATAGAAGATATGGTGGCTTCTAGAGATGGAGAACTACAAAAAAGACAGCTCAATTTATATAGTGCTCATCAAACAAGTATTGGTAGTATGTTAAATGTTTTAAATGTATATAAACCTCATGTTCCAGAATATTCTAGTGCTGTGATACTAGAGCTGCTTCGTATGAATGAGACTTACTATGTTAAGGTACAATATAAATACTAATAATAATACGAACATTTTCAAATTTTGTTACAACATTAGTATTCTATTTGTTTTGTTTGTAACTTCTCTAACTTATCTCTAACATTATTTTTAGGTTATGTATTACAAAGGTATTCCATCACAAGCAATAGAACTTCAAATTCCAGGTTGCCAAATTATTTGTCCATTGAATAAATTTATGGAATTAACTGCTGATGTGCGTCCTTCTGATAAAGAACTGATTTGTAACAAAACAAATAATATGTGACAAATGATGAAATGGTATACTCTGGTCACGATTCTTATACATTATTCCTTTATCGGTTATTTCTTTTACAGATATACATATGTACAAAAAACGTTCAAAATTTAATATAATGACTCGGATGAGAGACGAGTTATATAAATAATTGCAAATATAATGGATTGCAATAATAAATGCCCATAAAAAACTATGAAGTTTCTTTTATCATAGTCACCCTATGCTTGTTTGACCATGCTGGACTTTGTGGCTTGGTTAAAGGTTTTGTTGATTTAATGTGAATAAGTGGTTTGTATACTGGCATTGGTCTAGCTTTGATTTCTGCTTGTTTTCGAAGTTTAGCTATTTCTAATTTTTCTTTTGCTAGTTTTTCCTCTCTTTCCTTTCGAAGCTTTTCTTCGTGCATAAGTTTCTTTTGCTTCATTCTTTCTTCAAATTCATGTCTCTTTCCTCTTTCATCGACATTTATTTTCACTGCAGTACTTTTTGGTTTCACTTCTTGTTTCTGATTCAAATTCTTATTATTTGTAGTAGACACATTAATATTAGGTTGTCTATTCTCTTTTTGAACACGTTTACTTATCTGTAATGTTTCCTTTGCTTGGATTTTTGTATTCTTATTAATATGAATATTTCTATACAAAATAGACTTAAGTGGATTTTGTTCCCGATTTGTATCTTTTTTATTCTGAATATCTTCATTTTTCCTTTTCTCAATTTTCTCTTTCTCTTTCAATGCATTAATAACCCTCATTGGTTTACGCATTGTTACTGAACTCATATAAGTACCAACTTTTTCACATTTTTCAGGTTTTTTAATATTTTTATCTTTTTCATTAGTTACTTTGTGACTGCAAAAACTTGTAACTCCGTTTCTTGCAAAGTTACCAAACTTATTTTTATTTTTTTGAGTTTTATTAATATCTAGTACTGATTTTACACCAGTGACTGACTCTGATTTGATACTTGCAGATTCTGATCGATCCAACTGTAACTGTTTCTTAATTTTATTCCGATTTTCAAAACTAAAAGGTACTGGGCAAGTAGTTTTCTTTTGTTTGCTATGCACAGGAATATCAAAAAATAAAATCTTTTTTTTCTTAATTATGATTTCTGATCCATTATCTACAAGTGCAGAAATGATTTTTTTTGATGTTGTACTTTTTTGAGAAGATACTCTTTCTTGTCTACTAACAGAAGAAGAACAAGATCTTGGAGTTTCAGATTCTGTACTAGTTTGCTTTAGTTTAACTATACTATCTGTATTTAGAACTCTACTATTTTTCTGTGCAGTTCTTTTCAGTAAAGCTGAAGAATTTATAGAATTGTGTTCTATATGTTTTGGTTTTGCTTGATCCTTTTTCACTGTCTTAGATTTTAATTCCTCTGTTTTGTTTTGTTTACAAGTTGTAACAAATCTATTCAATGTATTTGCCTTTGTAGATACACCTGTGCATGCCTTAGAAGTTTGTTGCTTTACGATAGGAGGCTTTAATTTCATATTGTTATTTTCTACTTTTATTTTAGAATTATCATTTCTCACAGTACTATTATTTATATTACTTTTTGAATGATCCTCAATTTGAGTTATCTTGGTAACATCCTTTGTAGTTTTTATTGATGAATCATCAGATTTACTCGTATCCATATTAGAAGATACACTCTTCGTTGTTTCATCAAGTAAACTTTTTGTAATTTCTTGGGTTTCTTCACTAGATGCAATACATATATATCTCTTGTCTAGTTCACGGACACGTACGGGCTTTGAAATGTTAAGTTTAATTGGCATTGGTTTCTTAAACACATGTTCTGGTAATGAAAAATCTATCTCCTTCTTCACTTTGTGTAAATTTTGCATAGCCTCGTGCAGAACATTATCATAAGTTACTTCCTTTACAATTTCATGCTTACTACTGTTATTCTTTAAAGTATATATTACTTTGATTGGTGTATTTTTAAGACTATCTATTTCTGTCTCATAATTTTCATTAAAATTAGGTGTTAATTTCACCAAACTTTCATCTTGTGATCGTACTGATTTTTTTGGTGTTTCAATAATCGTGGATATTTTATTTTTCATTTTTATATTAGTTTTAGATTCTGTAGTAGATATTTTAGGTTCAAAAATATCATGAGATGTTTCAAAATAATCATCAGATGGTACTTGTGGACTAGATGTAAAATCTACCCACTGAGGAGCACAGTAATGATCCATTGTCCAAATTGTTTAGTAAATAAACAAAATAGTTATATGCCAATACATCTACTGAAACAACTATAACTTAATCTCCATATCGTCTGAAATGTGTAAAAAATAAAATAAATACTATAATATAATAAAATTATAAGTTGTAACTAGTAAAAAATTCAATATATAATTTTTATATACACGTATTTATTAATAAACAATATTGTGCTTGAAAATATGTGAAGAAATTAAAAACATTCTTAATTAGCTTTAACTAATAAAAGTAAATATTATCTTTCGATATATCATGTACTTACCCGATATATTGAATTTCTTCATAGATATAACATCATGTGTGTGAAACAAACATTGATAAATATACAGATCACTTATAATTATATGCGTTCAATATATGTAAAATATTTCTGCAACTCCGTGAACAAACGCTTTCTGAATATCCACAAAATTGACCGTTATGTCTACACTCGCATTTGGAGCGTTTAATTTGAAATTGAATAGATCTCACGATGTAAACACAATATAGAGGGTATACTCATGCATCTATAGTTGCACCATCTTGCGGGACACGAACTAACGACAAGTACATTTCTCGAGTTACTGTAGGTACAAATGTTATCTTTATGGAATTTGATTTCAACTACAGACGCGCGAATGACATTGAAAAACAAAATCACGAAAGACTTGAAATTAAATTATCTTGTCGATTTTCTATAAATTTATATGGTTATAGATACGAAAAGCCCTATTCTTCCAGAAAATTTATTAAATTTTTCATACATAAACACACATACACATACGCGCGCGCACCATTCAGTGTAACTATAGTTTATTTAACATTTTCATACGTCTTTTGTTATGTATAATAATTCATTCAAATATAATAATAGATTGATATATGATTTGAGTTCTTAAACTCTACGATCTATAGAAATGCATGTTAGGTTGTAAAATGAACAAGTTCTGAACCTTGTTCTGATACCTTCTTAAATGAGATAATAATAACTATATTCTCCTATACCATTATTTTCATACCTATTCTCATTGCCATTGTCATTGTTATCATGACAGCTATTATTATCCTCCTTGTTACCATTATTATTTCACATTATTGTAGTTCTTATTACTACCTCTGTCCTTATAATTATTATTATCATTACCATCCTCATTATTATAATTATCATTATTGTTAATAATAATATTATCATCATCATCATCATCATCATCATCATTATTTATTACTATTATTACCATTATCATTATCAAACGAAGAGAGGTATGCATATTAATTGTAGAACCTCCTGTAACATACTAAAAAATGCTTTTGTTTGTTCTTCAATCCAATAAGTTATAAGAATATGCGTATTCGTTTTCCATTCAGCAGAGTGCTCAACAAATTTCTAGAATATCTGATAAAATATAATAATAGATTCTTCTATTTAAAACTTTGTCATTGTTAGTATAACACAGATGGTAAGGGATGCATAACATGCATAATTGTACACCTGTGTTTTATAGAGCGTATTTGTTATTTATATAAATGAAATAACGAGAAAGAATATAATAGATTGCATCTTATTACTCATCATTCAATCGCGTCTCTACTGTACTCATCCCATTCGGTAGCAAAGTCTCTTGCTTCTGGTGATTGGTGTTCATTACTATCTTTATCAGCAACCTCCTCCTCTCCTTCCACATGCTCCTCCTCGATAATCATAACCGATTCTTGCGATCCTTCCATTCTATTTCTGTCTTCGGTACATTGCTCCTCGTCATATTCAACTATCTCAGTTTGTTCTTCAACATACTGAATAACATCTTCCATTTGGTGAACATTACCTTCGTCTATAAGCTCTGATTGTTCTTCTTGTATTTCTTCCTCTTCCATCACTGCTTCCTCAACCTCCTCTACTACCTCCTCGACTATTTCCTCTGTCTCCTGTGCAATCTCTATAGATTGATAATCATTATATGTATGTCTGTCTGTCTCGTCATTACCGTGAATATACACGATCATTCCATCTTCCGTACCTTGCATTACGATTTGCTCATTTCCAGAAATATCCAATTGCTGTGGTTGTTGATGATGATCATTCTCATCTTGCTGCTGGTAATTCTCATTGTTGATCAACATAATCATTTGCTGACCTTCGAATTCGTGAGCGTGGTAAGTTGTAGTTTGTGAAATATCAGTTATTTGCATTTCTGGTACCACGTATGCTGATTGATTCCCTACGACTTCTTGCGTTTCCGGTGATGCACCATCTCCAACTCCGAGCGATGTTGCTATGCCGCTTGCAACGTGACTAAGAGCTTCTGCCTCCGAAGATGGCTCCAAAGAGATTGGAGGAGCAGGAGCTGTCGTTTCGTTATCTCGTAGATCTTTATGAGAACAATCGATATGAACTTGCAAGTTCGTAACACGTACGAAAGTCTTGCCACAGTGAGGACAACGATAGCCTTTTTCTCTCCCTTCTGCGTGGCTACCGTGTCCAGTATTTATTTCATGCGTGGTGAGATCGGTAACATCTTTAAAAACTTGAGAACATTGTAGACACTGAATTTCTTCAAAGGCCGAAGTGTGATGCCGGGATGTAGGACGATGATTATGATTTATTTGGTGTCTTACGAGCAGAGTTTCAGAAAGAGCCACGTATGAACATGCTTGGCATTTTGGGAAACACATACTCTTTGGTGGAGGCACATTGTGTTTTGTATAAAGATGATACATTAAAATGTTTCTCTTTGTTGCTTTGTAGCCGCAGTGCTCGCAAACTCTTGGATCAAATTTCTCCTCGTGCACATCTTGCATATGTCTTCTATACATATAATAATTCGTATATTCCTCATCCAAATCACATTTATTGCATTTCCACGGTCCTGTTTCACCGCCGTCTACGTTACCGTTACATTTTGAATCATTCTCATCGTTATTGCTAGACATCAAGTGATCGGATTTCAGTACAACATAGGAAACTTTTGTTTTACAAGGAGCACTAGCTTCCGCAGATTTGGCTTCTTTCTGCATTATCTTTAAACGTATATTTTTATTATTTCTAATCAAGTGTGGATATTTTTTGAGCACCTCACGAATAATCTTTGCATGATTATTAATGGAATCATCTGTATTTGTGCGGCAAGAAGATGATTTCTCCAAGTTTTCTTTTTCTTCGAGATCAAATCTCACTCTCTTAGGCGTCGGCTGTGCTTCTTGAGATCTATCGGATGGATTTGATATTGTCCAATCGTCATCTGAATTTATTTCTTTTGGATCCTTCTCGTGTGCTTGAGTATCATCTTCTTCATCCTCCGTTGAATCGTTTTTGGTATCTCTATCGGGAGAACACTTACGAGAAGGCGATGAACCATCTCTTTTGTATTTACCTGATGCTTGAACAATGGGCTTCGTGTTATATGTAATATCGTCGAACGAAGAGAAAACTCCAAGAGCAAAATCTTCTGCCTCGGGTAAATCAAATCGAGATGGTCCTGCAGTAATTTCTGCGGACTTTTGTGCTGAACCTCGCAATTCATAATTTGTCATAGGTAATGCAGGAGGTACATCTAATTTTCTTTTCCAAATTGGAAGCCTATAAATTGTAAACAATAAATGTATAATAAAAAATGAACAGAAATAATACCATATACTAGTTATGGAAAAATTAACAAAATGTTTATACGTACTTCCTCCCTGGTAATGGTTGAGACGACAGCGTTGATGGTGCACTCGTGGTTACTGTTCCTTCGGTCGATAATGTTGTTGATTTTGAAATAGTTGGAGTACTTGATTTTGCTGATCTATTTGCCTGCAATGCAGTGGTATTGAACTGTGCATCAAGTAGCTTCGTTAAAACTGTCATTTTCATTTTTTGTGCAGTACGATACAATGCATGTTGCTCTGAAGTCCAATATTCCAATTGTCCAGTATACATAAAACTACATAAATTTTCAATTTTAACAAAGTTCTAACTTAAAAAATATATACGTTAATGTCCAAAATTTATTTGTTTACCTTATAATAGACTTAACACACTCATAAGGCATATCTGGTGGCATAATAATAACTCCATCAAAATTCTCATCTTTTTCTTTTAACTGCTGTTCCAATTGTGTAAAATAATCTGTACATGTTGTAATCACTAATCGATGTGCCTAAATAGTAAATGTATATTGACCATTTTATGTTAACTTATGATACCATTTTTACAATATCTTCGCTACAATACCTGTACAGTAATATCACTAGTCGGAAACTTGATTGTCAAATCAAGTAATTCTTCTTCAAAATAAAGCTGCTGAAGTCTTTGCAGAAAGAAAGTTCCCCAATTATCTACTTTCACTTGCTTCAACCCTCGTGAAGGAAGTGATTTATCTCTATTTGTTGCTGCCTGCATTGTTTGATTATCTGCATTGACAATCATTATACTAGTATAATAACAAAAAATTAATACTTTTTGCATAAAACTAGGAGGCTTATGTCGTATAAAGTACAAATAATAATTATGTTAAAACTATTCCAAAAAGGAAATACTAACAATTGCATAATTAATTATGTCAACATAGTTGTTCAAAACATAGTTATCTAATATCATAAAGCACAAAGATCATATTACCAATTCGATGTCTATTCCTTAACGCAGTTGTTGGTTACTGCTGTTTTGCTTATGAATGTACTTTCCCAGAGTCAAATCTCTTTTGTACTCTTTCCTTTAAAAAATACAGCACCTATAGGTATTGATATTGTTTGTCGGAATTTCATACTGTATAAATCATAAGCTATTTTGTAATAAAATAGCAGTATTATTTTTATGGTTCAAATATATTTAATTGAAGTTGGAAAGTCCACGGTGTAGTTAACTGTCCACTTAGTTCGCTTCTATACAAATTCTTGCATATTTAGCTTATAGTCTTCTATAAAACAAAAATTATTAAATTTATCATAAGCTCTGGTACTCCGAAGATCACCTTGATCAAAATTGATTATGGTCTACATTTATAAGCATATTATTCAGAATTTTATATTTACTTAAACCATACCAATAATGATAAATGAGTTACATACGTGCAAACAAATTTTAACGTTGCAGACGCACGCGTATGATATACTGAGAAATAAAAAAGTACGTCGGATAGTGGTAAGTTCATAAGCTAATATTTTGTAGGACGCCGTACGACGCGAACAGAACGTATATGCATTTTTCAAAATTTAAGGAAGCACTTTACAATTTCACGTACATAGTGTACATAGGCAGATTGAAAAAAACGCCGTATTTCCAAGACACATACCTATTCAGGAATAGTCTAAAACGTTTCGTTTAGCTCCATCTCTTAAAAATCTCTTTGGGACATCATCGACGTCGAGTGATGATCTCTCCCTCATAGATGGAGTTGACTTTCACGATCGCAAAGTATAACCAGTGCAACCAACTTTTACATACAAAATATCACAAATTTGTTCTAATTAGATGTGGTCCAAATTTTTTAACTATACATAGACCTTCATATAAATTTGTTTTATGATTATTCTTTCATAATACTTTATTATTTACTACCGCGTAAGAGAAATTCACATAGTGAAATATTTGTCCAACGAATTTTACGATAGTCACACGATCACGTTAACACGAACGTAGTAATAGTACACAATTATATAATTTATATATATTTGTTACATTATCGTGATAAGTACTTTACAACAAACGATGTAAACTACGCATATCTTAAATTCATTATACAAATAAAAAATGTTGTATGATAAGTTAACATTAAAAGTATGTTATAGGTTTACAAATATTATACAATTCAGTATTCTATTTACAGTAACGATCAGCTTTCATTTTACTTCTTCGGTCTAGCAATGCTTCATGCAAATTTCCTTCTACTTTAGCTTTTTCTAACTCTGATCTATCCTCTTTGTTTACTCTTAATTTTTTATCTTGAAATTTTTGGAATTTTCGTCTAAAAAGTAATAATTCGTTAAGATGTAAGTTAATTATTTTTATAGACATTATTTGTTATACTTACACATAGTTTACTTCTATATCGGCGATAGAACCTAATTCTTCTTTTGGAATATCTTTGTTAGGCTTATTATCACGTTCAACTATACTTCTTATGGTAACAAATTCAGATGGTCCAGCTGTTTTACTTCTGCAAACCACATCGTCATCTTCGGTAATGGAAATAAAATTTCCTGTTGTATTACTCGATATAGCAAGTTTGTCGTTCTAAAATGAACTTACATTATTAATGTCACATATTTGAATTTAGCATAATGTCTAATTAATTGTCAAAACTATTACTTCAAAAATTGGTTCCCATTGCTCAACTGCACCTACTGCATCACTGCGTCCCACAACCACGCCATTTTTGTCAACACCAAGATATTTACCATATCCAGATTTTAAAGCTATTATATTATCGCTTATACGAAATGCCGTTAAAATTTCTTCTGGACAAGGACCTTCTTCCTCTGAATGAGGCGCTCCAAGTGTAAAAAGTCCATTGTCAAGAGCCTTTACATAAGTTTGATTTCCAAATTCTATGGCTACAGTACCCGTAATTTCTTTTACACTAGTTGCTTTCCACCATCCACCTGTTGGAAAAAAGAAACGTCATACTATGTTTTGAAAGACATGTTTTTGACACTATATAATAAATATATACCATGGAGCTTCGTGTCTTCGTTATCGGTCGCTACATCATTCCTATTTTCTTGCTTTTTGGATTTTCGCTTTTTTGATCTAAAAATATATTAATTAAAATTAAATTCAAATTTTTAAACATGCATAATTTGTTAAATCGATACCTTATTTTTTCTCCCTTCAAAACAAGCTTTCCTGTTCTTACTTTATCATACTCAGACATTTTATATTATTCTGCTCAAAACAAACTGATTTAGGAATGAACACAGACGTAAACAAATCATGAAACAATCATTACTGAGTAGTGAATCTTATACATGTACATACGATCGCATCTTTACACGAAGTAATTTTTGATTGGATGAAAAGTACTTTTCATCATTGCCAACTTACGGTCAAAAATATTATGAACACTATTTCAATGTTGTTTTAATTAAAATGTTTTTATGAATATCTACATATATTTGACATTGAAGTAAGGTTAATATTTCAATATGATTAAAAATTATTTTACTGAATATATATAAATCATTAGATTAAATCGTATCAATCATTTTGAGCGTTTATCGAGAATCAGAATGATAACAAGAAACATATGTAAACACGTACATATTGTCATTTATTTTTCTTCAGAGACGTTTCTACATAAGCGGATGTAATTTGTCGAAGAAGAGGGAGAACTCTCCCACTCTATTTTTACCCGCTTCCATGATAATAAATTTTATGAACGCTATGTTCAGCTATGTCCAAAGGATTAGAACAAAAAGGAAGGGCTGCAACGCTTAGTATTTCCACGAATCATTTATATACGTTAATTGTTAAACAGAATTTATTTTTATTGATTTATGAAAAGATTAGTTAAGATCTACTGATATTATAACAAACACAAGTGCTTATAAATTTGATTTCTATAACGATTACGAAATTTGATAAAAATTGGCTTGAAATAGAAAGAATGAATATCGTTTACAAAAATTTAAGATCTTATAATTTCATTTCAATGAAAATTGACTGACATAAAGGATATGTCCTTTTAGTAACAATTGATACTGTATTACACAATGAAGAGATGAAACTCCCATGAATTTTATTTAACTGACTGAATTGTTGGAAAACATTTAATTAATACATTGAGATAAGTTTATGGATTGTTATCACATTATCAAGATGAATCCTTTATTTAAGATCCTTTTTATAAATTTTTGGGGCAACATTTATTTAATAATTGGTATATGTATGGGATTAAGTCTCAGTTTGTTTTTGGTACCAATTAATAATTTTGAAAATGACGAGAAGATAGAATATTTATTCCAATCGCCAAATGCACAAGAAACTAATGACGAATATGAACCTAAAGTAAATATAGCTAATAAACCACTACAAGCAAAGAAGATACCAAAAATGTTTGTACGTCCAAGATATTATTCTACAGAACTTGGGATTAGAGAAAAACTCTTTGTGGGAATAATAACTAGTCGAACTTATTTGCACAGTAGAGATATTGCAATAAATAAAACGATAGCACATTTGGTAGACAAAGTGCGTTACTTTATTTCAATATCAGAGGGTGCTAAGCCTAATGTATCTCTTCCTGGTATAGTAGGTTTCACAGATACCAGAAGTATTTTAAAGCCATTCCATGTTCTGAAATATATTACCGATAATTATCTAGAAGACTATGACTACTATTTTTTTATCAAAGATGTCAGTTATATCAATGCAAGAAAGTTGATAGATTTTGTATCTAAAATTAGCGTAAGTCAAGATGTTCATATGGGTATACCAACTGATATACAGACCTACTGTTCTTTAGGTAAAGTATTAAAATATTTACCTTTCATCAAGGCAGCATACATATATTTACATACTATTGTCATTAATTTCAGATTCTGGTATTCTTTTGAGTAATTCTATAATTCAAGAAATCAAAACGAATTTAGATTGGTGCGTTCAAAATACATATTCAGATATAGATGACATAAATTTTGGACGTTGTATCGTACATTCTTCGTCTCTTCCTTGTACAAGTCAAATGCAAGGACAGACATTCTTATCTACGAGATTAAGTAATACGTTTAATTTTAAAGAGGATTTGTCAAAGTTACTTTTACAAGAAGATTTCTTGAATTCGCTTACTATTTATCCTATTTATGATCATCTCAATTTCTACCATTTTCATATGTATATCACAGTGGTAAGAATATTATAGATTTGTTAGTGCAATTTGTATTTCAATTGATATTTCAACAAAATTTATGGAAGATGCATATTTTGTTTCAGACCAAGTCTATTGATGGCCAAAAAAAGATCTCTAATTTACGGAGTGCTATTCTACAAACAAAGCATTTAGCACCAGCGCACGAACAAAATATATCATGGCCCATTGGTAATCAACCAGGAAATAAACCTGTAACGCGTTTCGATGTTTTACATTGGACATATTTTAATGAAACGCATACTTTTTTTGAGACTGATTTTTTAAGTATACAACAATTAAAAACAGATGCAAAATCTGATATAAATCGTATAATAAATAAGATCACTAGTAAAATTATTATAGAACATAATCAGAAATTGGTGTTCCAAAAATTAATAAATGGTTATAAGAGGTTCGATGCATCTAGGGGAATGGATTACATTTTTGATCTTTCTTTCATTGAAGTAGATACTGGAAAAGAATTGTATAAGAGAATTGAAGTGTGCAAACCCCTAGGAAAAGTTGAAGTTTTATCAGTTCCATATGTAACAGAAAATACAAGAATTAACATGATATTGGTTGTAGATGTAACCAACAAAGATAGTGTGTTAAACTTCATGGAATATTATGAAGAGAATTGTATGCAAAAACAATACAAAACATTCCTTATGTTGGTTGGTATCATCTGAAAATTAAGTTACTTTTAAAAAAAAATTAAGTATAAATAAAAGTTAAACTTTTGCAGGTCCTCCTGTACAATGTTGATTCACCATCAAAAGGGCAGACAGATATATTTCAAGATATAAAAAAATATGCTTTATCTCTCTCAGAGAAGTATAAGAAGGACCAGTCAAAAGTTACATGGCATTCGGTTCGCTTACCCACAGTTATAAGTACTATTGAAATAGATCCTATGCTTAAAATCGCTATAACAGATTTATCTATAAAAAAATTTTCTCCTGAGAGCTTAATCTTATTTGTTGAAACTGGCATGGATTTGAAAATAGATTATCTAAATAGGGTATGTAAAAAATGAAAGATTATATAATAATTATATTATATTAATTTATTGATTCTTTAGGTTCGTATGAATACTATCAGTCAATATCAAGTATTTAGTCCAATCCCATTTGTTGCATATCATCCTGATATAATATATACTGATGATAGTAAACATCTTGAAGTGGACATAAATCATAATTATGGAAGATACGATGAATATGATTATAATAATATTGCATTTTACGTTAAGGATTACATTGCAAGTATGTTTTCAAATATATTGTGGAATATCAGCTTTAAAATGAGTAATCTTATCATTATATTGTGTTTCAGTGAGAAAGGCTGTAGAAACGAGTATTCCATTAGTTCGTTCTGATAAGGATATTGCTACTCTTTTAGAGCTTTCAAAAAATAATCCAATTACTTCTATATTCGACATGTTTGTTTCGTTTAGCGATATACATGCACTTCGTGCGGTAGAGCCAGCATTAAAGATAAAATACAGAGATATAGAATGTATTGGTACCCTTAACAATGATACTTACAAAATGTGTGTTAAACAAAAAAATATTCATTTAGGTCAGCGTAGTCAACTTGCTAAACTTATATTGGATTACAAAAATTATAAAAATTGATGTTGTTATTGTGTAAAATATGAACAGTAATATATAATACAAAATATTTTTGTTGTAGCTAAAGACTTATTTTTTATATAATGTAACAACGAATGAGATGAATAAATTTAGTATTTTTTATATAAAGTTTTATTCAGAATAAATGAAATTACATAATAACAGCTATGCTGTGTAATTGTACACTTACATATTTTTAATATTTGAAAAGATTAAGATTAATATTACAAATTGCACATTCTGTGCGTATATGCAATCACGCATTCATCCGTTCATGCGCACGTACAGCACACACGCACACATTTACTCAAATTGTACGTATAAATTGTATAATAAGCCAGTTTCACCCTTGATTGTTAAATGTATCCTTCATCACAGTCGCTGATATAACTCAACATAATACGATCTTACTTTTTTTTTTTTTACTTATAAACATCATATTAATTTGTAATGTCTTAATACTTATCGCGTTTGTCAAAGAAACATATCCGTGCATCTTAGTTCAATCTACTTTAATAAATTTAAAGTTTATTGGAACTAAATTATACCCGGAGCACGTTAATGCTTGCCTTTCCTACAGCATTTTAGACAATGTAAAATTATATACATAAAATTAAGAAAAAGTATTCTGATAAACAATCGCTTATTGGTATATTTATCGAGTATTTCTAAAAAAAGATTATTGACTTTATTAACTAAATCATAATCATAATAATCATTCATATTGCGCCGCAGATTTGTCTAGAAATCATAGTCTAATTAACGTAGAGTCCCTTACATACAATATATTGATGTAATACAAAGGATAATATAAAGATAGTAAAATAATGTATACTAATGCTGAGTAATTGTGCTTCATATTTTTTAACTGTAAAGTCAAACTTACTAATTCTATATTAAGGCAGTAATTATTTTTGGAACTGAATTTGTGCATGCACTTGTACGAGATCAGGGGTACCTAACGATAATCGAACAGTTATCAATGATGTATAGATATGTGATAATGACGATAACGTTATTATTAATTCATTTATCTGAATAAAACAATATATTCAAAAGCTTTACATTTAATATTAACGAAGTTGTTATTTGGCAATGATGTAAGTTAACTTAAAGCTGTAACAAGCATATGTCAATATAAATTTCTTAATGTTTTATAACAAAATTATTGGTAAAGAAATCACGATGATTCTTTTAGCAATTTTCTTACTGTTAGGTACACCTCCTTAGTACAAGATATGTTAAATGTTTGTACCGTTTATTTACACAAAGATGGTTCAAGCAATCAAGATGGAATGATGTATTATGAACTTCCAATCAAGATAAGGTAACATATATCACTTTTTTTTAAATATTAACTTTCATTTAAGTAACCTTTACTTTACAACACACTGTATTTCCTTTCTGCATTCTTTTGATATGTTCTTTTTTCTATTTTCATAATAATTTCCAATTGTATGCAATATAATTTTTTTATTATTTTTCTTGAAAAGTTACTGACTCTATGATCATTGCAACATCTTTTATTTTAATCTAAATCATGATATTAAATTAATGCATTAACAATATTAGAAAGCCATATCAATGACACAGAAGTATTTCAATGTTTTGAATATTATTTTTGGTTTTCCACGTACCCTGCTTCTCTTAATTTATTGTTGTAATTTTGAACCACCAATGTATATACCAAATCCCCCCATTTATATAAATGGAGCATTTACAAATTCTATCTCAAATACATTCATAATGTATTCTTACTTGCTATTTTAAAATGTTATACAAAATCACAGTAACATACATCTATATATATATATACATATAACAATATTGTGTTGCCCGAGCACCAAATTAATTTAGTTAGGTTTGTGATTCTCTGCAATCTTAAGTCAATTTGGACACCTATAGTTCATACTATATTGTATAATATAGTAAAAACAAGATTAAAACAAATATATAAATAACACTAAAATTAATAATAAGATTGAGATACTTCATTTGAAAAATTAAATTAAGTATGAAAATTCGTTAAAGCAAGATAAATTTTTACTATCATCTATGCTATAGCTTATTGAATGATCAATGCAAATTATAGCATAGAGTTGAATGTTATATATCAGTACTCTCATAATTCTATTTTTTACAATATAAAAGAGTAAATGTAATTTAGATGACATTAAATATTTTCTTAACTTTCCATACCTCATTAAAATTTTTGATATTTATCCAAAAAAGTACAAACTACAACAAGTAAATTTCATTAACAAAATGTGGATATACTTTGTAACTATTGATCGCAGATTAGAAGATTGCAGCAGATTTAGGCATTTTAACAATCAAGGGTTCAGTTCTTTTAATTCATAAAATGTTAAATGATGCATGTCAGACCATTATATAAGCAATATTGTTTCACAAATTGTAATCACGTGAGTAAGCATCCTTGTAGTATACTATTCTATGTATTAAATATGTTGTTCATTTTCAAAGTATATAGAAAAATTGTTTTTCCTCAAGATTAATCATGATATTCTATAAAGGAAGCTGCAAAAATTTATGTAAAGTGAACATACTCTAAGATTTTACATCTTATTTTTTCGTTGATCTGTTGAGTGAAAAAAATTAATTTTAGCAAATGATTTAAAGGAGACAACATCGATGTCTCCTACGTCCAGAATTACCAACTCTCATACGTTTTCTTTTTTCTTTACCTCTATGTTCTTTATCCTTTCGTATTTCTCTTACCTATAATGTATCAAAAATCTTCATAAATATATATTGGTAGCATATGGTGTTGTGACATTTTAGATATGCATAATTACTGACCAGAGTATAAAAAGCATCATCTACACCCATTCTAGTTTTTGCAGAAGTTTCAACAAATGGTACTCCGTATTGACGTGCAACTTCTCTAGCTTGCGTCATATTAACTGCCCAAGTTTGTTGAAGATCACATTTATTTCCAACTAATACCATTGGTACTTCTTCCGCATCTTTTACTCTTTTTATTTGTTCTCTATATGTACCTATATCCTTTGATGACAAAGATAAAGTATGAGTGATAATATTTAATACACTGTGTCACAATTAATGTCTTATGTTATATGTGATCTCTGATTTGGTAAATAAGACACGTTTCATTTTTCAAATATACGTACTTCGAAGCTTTTAGCAGAATTAACTGCAAATACTAATAAAAATCCTTCTCCAGTTCTCATATATTGATCTCTCATTGCACTATATTCTTCTTGACCAGCTGTGTCTAATATATCTAAAAGGCACGTTTCTCCGTCAATAACAACCTGTTAGAAAAGATATTCATAAATGTCAAGTTAACAACAACTTAATTACCAATTGAACATATAATTAAAAATATATATTTTTATTATGTAATTAATCTAAACTTACTTGTTTTCTATAAGAATCCTCTATGGTAGGGTCATATTCATCCACAAAATGGTTTTGTATAAGTTGAATGGTTAATGCAGATTTTCCAACACCTCCAGCTCCTACCACTACGAGCTTATATTCCGTCATAATACCAAATTTTGCCTTGACACAACTGGCACATTCAATGAAAAACTTTAAGTGCTTCTTAATTAACCTAGAAAATATAAAAATTATATAAATATCACATTATGTAGATAGTTAGTACAAACCACCCTTTATTTCATTCAAATATTATTTCTTGTATATGTGAAATATTTAGAAGCTTAATTAATTGTTTACAAGAGTCACTTATAAAATGAGAATTAATATTCTTTAGAGCGTATAAAGTGAATCATTTCTTCTTAACATTCTTATAATCAATGACTTTAAATAATAAACAATATTATATCAAAAGGAAAAATATAAACAGATGATTAAAAAGACACAAAATTAAGATATACATGAAGCAACAGAATGCAACTATTATAAGAAGCTTACACAATGAATGGATAATTTACTGAAACGTTACAATTACTAGTATTTATCGCTGATGGTGATTTAAAGTAGTCAGGGTGCGATAAGTTCATAGGGGGAGAGAAAAATAAAATTGCTGTATAACATATTTTTTATTTTATATGCACTCACCAAATTTATCAACTTTTATCCTAACACAGATTAAATGATTTTATGTTATGTTTACACGCTAATTACTGTTAGTTTATTATTATTTGTCATGGGCAAGTACCGTACTCCCATTGAACAGAGCAAGATGCCATAAGATGTTATGCAGCCACGCCAACGTACTTAACTATTCGCAGAGGAAAGACCAGATATACTGTTACGTCCCGGCAGATTGTGGCTTGGAAATCATGTGCAAGAAAATAGAGATCTCTGTCGGTAAAACAGGTCGCGCTTTTAGGTCAATTAACTAAACGCTTTTACCTTGGGATCCATCTGGGCAACTGATCGAGACTTGGATCATATCGTAGACACTCTGTTTCGTGTTTACTTTTTCTATGTTGTAAACTCTATGAAATAAATGAAATGAAGAAATTTATTCGATAAGGTTTATTTATAAAATATAGATTTAGATCCTACTTCGTTATGTAAGTTCTTAGAGAACTTGAAGGGCTGACACAATGTTTTTTTTTTAACCGAGATAGAGTTCAATAATCTAAATACTACGTTTTACAAAGTAAATAGGTTTATTTTACAATTACATTCACATTTCGTATAAAACAATTTATTCTCACTTTCATGTAAACAAAAATTAATATCTTGTTTAATCTAAAGTACAGTCAGACGCCCAAGAATGGAGAAAGTATTGATACTTATTAATACCTAGTTCTGAAAAAAAATATGGAAAACTTTCCTTAGTCTTGTATGCTCTTACACAATGTTAAAGCATACAGAGTACCAAGCATACACAACCTATCGTTATACTTCAGTTCTTTCTAATCCTTTCTTTTTAAAGAAGTATATGACATTCGACCATACATTTTATTCCTTTATACTATTTAAAAAGAGATAACTTACTGTTTAACTTCTATGACTAATGTCCTCTGTCATATTTATGACAGTAAATGAATCATATAAAAGAATCTCGATTCACTTCTTTTTTTTAAGCCGAGGTGATTTCAAAAATGCATTAAACAACGTTTCAATAAGTGTAAAAAAAAAGTTTTACAATTCATCATTTCTAGCTTTAATAGCATTACCCTTACGATCGTAGCCCTTGAGCTCATTAGTAGAATGTTTAGCAATGTATTTAATAAAGTCTTCTAATTCTCTGCCACCTTCATATTTAACAGGTTTGTCCTTTGAGTCTTTCGGTGCCCAGAAAAGAGTTGGGAAGCCTCTGACTTCGTATGGTTGTGGAACATCATTAGCTGTTGCATCAAACTTCACAATTTCTACATCTTCCTCCGCCAATTTATCTCCCAGCTCATCAAAAACAGGTGCAAGCTTTTTACAATGACCGCACCAGGGAGCATAAAATTCGATTAATGTATCTTTGTTATTGTTTGTAACCACTTCATCAAAGTTCTTTGCTACTGCAACTTTTACATTTCCAGTATTATCTTCAGGAATTGCTTCAGATTTTAGATATGGTTCCAATTCACCACTTTCTAAAGCTTTCAAGAATTTCTCAAAGTTCTCAACAGAAAATTCTTCCTTAAGGACAAATTTCTGATTTTGTGCATCTCTTGCCAAGACAACTGGTTTATCGCCTTTCACGAAATCGATACCGAAGTCATTCAATTCGTGTTGGAAGTCATCTTTGGAAGAAATGGCAAAATTAAATGTAGGGAAATCTTTAGCAACTTTGAGAATCCTATTACGCCAGTAATTGGTGCCCTTTGGATTTTTAACATAATCTACACTGTAATAAGCAACAACTAACGGGTTTTTGAATTCTGCAGCGTTATCACGTGTACGGACACCCGCAATACCAAAGCTATAAAAGAAAAATTCCTATTACAATCTATTCTGTATATCTTATAAGTAACATTTCAAAAATATATGTAAAAAAGGCAGCTTACTAATTCTGATTAATGAAGCTGTGAACATCGCTAATGGAATCTCCACCTTCGTATTTAACACTGTTAGGTTCAAACTTGTTGTGCAATACTTTTGGTCGGTACAAAACAATGTCATTCCTGAAATAAAAAAGGAGAAAATTAACAATATAAATAAGCAACAATGAAGTAGATAAATTAAAAATAAAGAATCCTGTACTTACTTCAAACCTTCTTTCTCGAGCAGTACTTTTGCAGATGTATGAGCAAATCTAACTTTTTCTCTGAGTTTCTTCGAAACAGCATGGAATGCAGCTGACAATGGTGAATCATCTTTTTCGAAGTAACCTATGACTCCTACTTCATCAGATTCTAAAAATGCTTTTTGACAATCTTCACCAGTTAATTCTTTTGATGCTGGACCAACTTGGGCCTAAAAAA
>JAIFRP010000039.1:2299206-2310271 GCA_032403825.1 Odynerus spinipes | reverse complement strand
AAGAATCATGGATGTAATTAACACAGCCATTAATACCTTCATGTATTTAACAATGCCAGGTGCTTCTCTAGGTCCATTGTACTCTCCAACCAAGTCCCCATGTGCAAAGATCTTCAGTGTTGGGTATCCACTGACAGAATGCTTATTACATGTTTCTTTTCCACTTTCTGTACAATCTACTTTAGCAAAGGTGATTGGAGGTTCATTACCTATAAGCATCTCAGCAGCTTTTGCATATTCAGGCTTTAAACGTTTACAATGACCGCACCTAAGATAATAATTATCATATTTACTATACATATTACATATATATCTTGTCATAGATCTACATATGCTGTATCTAAAGTCTTATACAAAAAAAAAACTGGAAAATAAGGTGGATAAATAAAAGTATTAGAGAATTGAATATATCGTATTAAAAGAATTAATATACATAAAAGAAGGTCTTCTAACCGTTTTGAAAACCAAACTAATTAGTAAATCAGTGGATAATACGGCGCATAGCCGTTAACAGTAAAACACGGTCAAGGTGGTAAGCCGGTGTTCAGCGCGTAAAAAAATTGAACTTTCCGAATGTTATTTTTACTTTTCATATCCCCTATTTCGATAAACCCAATTAAACCTAACAAACCTTATTGTTTTACAGTTCATATAAAAGCATAAAGATTAAGAAACGACTTCGTTTTCCTTACCATGGTGCATAAAACATGACAAGTGTGTTTTCATGACGCTTAAGCTCGTCCGTGAAATTATCGTCGGTTAAGTCAAGAACATCACTTTCGGCAGCGTATACATTTAGGAACAGCAAGCTAGCGAGAACGAAAAATTTGGCTAGCATCGTGAAATTAACAGCACTTCTTTGTGTTCCGAACCAACGTAGCTAACTATCGAAGAACTACTGCTTACCGAAGACGTGGCTCGGCTGAAAATTGGCCACCGATGCACGAGACCCGGCGCAGTGCTGTCGTCCGCTGATTGGTTCAAACATTTCTTCCGTCTTTGTCGTGTTTATCGGAGATGAATACGGATACATAGATTGAGCACATACGTGGAGTATTTATCAATTCGCACAATTTTACGAGCACCTTTATGCAAAAATTATGGTTATTCCTTATTTTATTATCGAAAAGCGATACGAAGCTTAAGCCAATGATTTATTTTCGTATAGCGTTATTATATAAATTATAACTTGTATCATGTACTCTACAGAATCATTCTAGAAATCTTTTGATTTCGCTGCAAATAAAACTAAAACAAATATTTGTATTATTTAGGGGTAGAATATTAAACAGTAAGAAGTTAGATGGTGAGATAATAATTTTATAAAACATACAAATTCAAAGCTGAATCGATTCGACTTGAAAATACATTTTCCTCGAGTTTTGTAATATTACTTTTTGTCTTTCGTGTCATTCTTTTTCAAGCTCACGGATATAAGAATAGCAGTAATGCTATTAGAATAAGAATATGTGTGCAGTGACATAAAATATTAAAGCGAAGTTTTACGATAGTACTAATACATTTTTTGATATTTTTAGGAGAAAATCGTGTTATTGAAATGAAACACCGCAAGTAAGCGGAAACGACGGCAGCGCGGAACCGGAAGTGTGAACTATGGTCCGACCGAAAGTATCCGAGTAATGCCGATGTGATTTAGTGACGTCATGCCCAAGCAGAAGAGATAAAGCAGTGAAAAAAACTGAAGCTGTGTTTTCTATTATATTGATATTTGTGCATTGTAATCTTAAACCTTTAAAAATGTCTTATGCTTACTTGTTCAAGTATATCATTATTGGAGATACAGGTAATTGACACGGCGTTCTTCTTGGACCTCTCCCATGAACATATTCTGTATTCCGTATTAAATATGCCGTGACAGGACCCGTTGTTTTTGTTCTCTCATCGAATGATGTTTCTGTGCGTAGAAACTCTACGTTACGGCGTTTGTTGTTTTCTATACCGATACTTGTCAATATTATGTTGCGCCAGTCAAATAACATAAACTTCGAAAATCTATCCTTTATTTTGTTCTACAATATTAAACAAGTATATTAGTTAAATTCATAGATATTTTTATTTTTATATTTGTATTTGATGTCGCGCCAGTGTGCAACTGATACATAACTATGTGTCTTGACCTCCATCGAATGTATTATGTTTGTAGACAATTATTTTTTTCTACGTGAAAAGCAGATGGTAGTGTTTAATTAGTCGTTGTAATATAAAAAGCGATCGTTATACATTGAAATAATTAACTATCACTAACGTTGAGTTTTATTTACTATAGGTGTTGGAAAATCTTGCCTCTTATTGCAATTCACAGACAAAAGATTTCAACCGGTTCATGATTTGACAATAGGAGTAGAGTTCGGTGCCCGTATGATTACCATTGATAGCAAACAAATAAAATTACAGATCTGGGATACGGTAATAATTGCATAATATAAATCATTTATATCATTTTAATATTTTATGAACTATCTACATGAATATGTTATTAGGCTGGACAAGAAGCATTCCGTTCTATTACGCGATCGTATTATCGTGGTGCAGCAGGAGCATTATTAGTATATGATATTACACGCAGAGAAACGTTTAATCATCTTACAACATGGCTAGAAGATGCCAGGCAACATTCAAATTCGAATATGGTGATCATGTTAATTGGTAATAAAAGTGATCTTGATTCACGAAGAGAAGTTAGGAGGGAAGAAGGCGAAGCATTCGCCAGAGAACATGGACTTGTTTTCATGGAAACCAGTGCAAAGACAGCAGCAAACGTTGAGGAAGCGTTCATTAACACAGCCAAAGAAATTTATGAAAAAATACAAGAGGGTGTATTTGATATTAATAACGAGGTAGGTATTTGTAATTAATTTATGTTATTAGATGTATATAACTCTACTAACGTGTATACTTTTTGTTGTACTAGGCAAATGGTATTAAAATTGGACCACAACACTCCCCAACCAGTCCCAGTGGATTAGCAGGAACCGGAGGACAAGGAAATGCACAAGGCGGTGGGTGCTGCTAGGGGCTGGGGGTTGCCTGCCCACCGCTACATCCTTCTCCGATCTGAATTGATCCTTTTACTCCTGCTCCTCGTTGTAATCTCTATCACCGATTTTGTACATTTAATTTTGCGCACGTCGCATCTCGAGGTAACGAGTGACAATTGGTGTATTTATTATTTAAAAAAATATTATACACACAATGATAGGAGTATTATATGGCAAAAGTGTTATACATCATTAGAATCATGGGATATAATAAAATCTTGATTTACAGATCATCAAGTTAGTTTGTATCATCTCAATATTATTTAATATATTTTTTGTGTATATACATATATGCATACTTATAATTCCGTATAATTTTTATTTTTAAGTTCACATATTATTGTTTGTTTTTATCGTTACTAAAAAATTAATGTAACATGTAACACTTTAATGGAACTCACTCTTTTACGAATGTATACTTTATTTATACCAACAATACGTTTCTGTGCTGTATTATTCGGAAATGAAAACATTAATATCGCTAAATTTACAGTATTATCACTTTATGCTTATCGCTGTACGACGCGATATACTTCTATCTGTAAATTATGGGAATCAAATATATTTTCCATGTTGATATATTGAACAGATTATTAAAAATGTAAATGTCTTCATTATCGACGAGTAAAGGAGAACGGCCAAGCGGAAGGGATAGGCAGTCCTATTCCATGCTTTACATTTATTTATTGTCGTGTAATATATGTGATGTGTTTTAATATTAAATATTTCCGTTTACTTGATCGTGTATCGTGGATTGGTATTACTGAGTTTAATTGGCTTTAAACGGAAATACAAAATCACACTTGGCTACCTAAGGCGACACCATGTATACGTATGTATTGATGTATAAGATGATGAATATATAAAATATGTAATCAATTACATCAAAAGGCCTATGTAACCAAATTTATATTCTATGTAACGATCACACAACATTATTTACAATACTTATATTGTTGTGATTGGTGTCACTACTTACGATACAATTTTAAAAGTCAATGATCGACGCGATAGCGACGAATTCGAATTTTTCATATTTTTATTTTTGATCGAAGAAGCTTTGTGTTATCGTACAATTTGAAGAGTCAAATGCACAGATTGCATACATAATTCTTAACCAAAGATATGGACTTAGATATATGATGACATGATGCTTCTGAGTGTACTCTATTTCAACAAGGTCCAAAGAATATCATAATGTAAATTTTTATTTCTATCGATGTATGAATATTCAACTATACAAGAAAACAAAAAATTAAGTACATGTAAAATGTGTAGATGTGCATTAACAAAAAGTGTAATTTTCTGTTGCATTAAATTTATGGAACATTAGTTAACTAACGAATAGATGACTATATTAGTTTAATATTTCTTAATTAAAATATTGAAAGAATATAAAATCATATATAGAATTTGGATTTGATCATTAGATACATTTCGAATTCCATAGAAGAATAAGTGTTATGAAATTGAGAAATAACATCAGGTGCATTCATTTTACCATTATAATATATAATCACAATAACTAAATGCATGTATGAATAGTGTTTTT
This sequence comes from Odynerus spinipes, assembly GCA_032403825.1. Taxonomy (NCBI): domain Eukaryota; kingdom Metazoa; phylum Arthropoda; class Insecta; order Hymenoptera; family Vespidae; genus Odynerus; species Odynerus spinipes. The sequence goes on along the minus strand of JAIFRP010000039.1, from coordinate 2,305,660 downwards.
AAATGGCAGTTTCTTATTACTTATTCTTATTTATATACACAGAGCATATTTGACGAGCAGATCCAGTATCTATATACGATTTAAAACATATCATTTGGCCAGCACTAATGGGTTAACTATATATTGCTTTTCGTATGTGAATTTTTATTATATTTGTTTAATGTAACAAAATATTTGGTTAATGTAACAAAGAATATTTTAGCACCATGTACTTTTATTATGCTTAAAATGCTATTACAATTAAATGATGTAAGCTATCTTTAGAAAATATATTTAAACATTATTCTCCAATGACTAGATCAATAAGATTTAATTTGATATAATATTACACTTGTATAGAGGATACTAAAATTTAATTGCGAACTTGGCTGAATTATCTGAAAAATTAAATATAATTACGCCCCTTACATGTTATACAAAACTGTACATACATAGATAAACTAGAAAAGAATTATATCTTCCAAGCGGACCGTATCGCCATTCCTATCGTATTAAATGTCATAATTTCTTTCTCTCGTAATAAAATTATTTATAGCACATTAAACGGTACATTTACAATTATATACATGCATACAGCCATTTTTTTTGAAGCTTGACATTTAACGCGCGGCATTTTAGGCTTCCCTATGAATAAGAAAAGCGTTCCATTTGTTGAGCGCGCGTGTTACGGATTATTCGTTTGACATTCGTTCAAATAAATTCCGCGTGACGCAGCTGGTCCGATCCACAGCTGATTTGCCGACACTCGTTCCTATCTCCTCTGCTACTCGCAATAGGAGTGCGCCATGTCGTGACTTGGAAGGAGCGGGCTTCGCCAAAGCGAGAGCGCTGCTACTCTAATCGCGTTCGCGCTTCCTCATTGATACGTCAAAAGGGTTATCATCGCAGATATACCTGCTATAGGGCGGCGAAGGATTATTTTGGAGATTTCTTTGACATACTGGACATTAGCAAAGGGGGTGCGTCGTAAAGACGCAACTAGGCGCCATGATGGTAGGTGGAACCTGTTATCACTTGGCCGGTCGGCTATCGGGTTTTCGATACGTTTAATTAGTCGGAACTCTGACATTGTTTGTTCCTTTTTAAAAAGGAGATCTGCATTATTTAATAAGCGAGAAATGTTGCAGGACGGAATATGCGATACTGCCGACATTTTAAACAGCGTGCCTCCCAAAAAGGTATTTACATCCTGCATTTTCTTTCATATGTCAAACGTTTTTCTCTCGTATAAACTGACTTTCCCACTTCCTTTTGCGCGATTCTTGTACTCAAGGTGCTTTTCGTGTAACGATGTTGATTTTTCCAGACAATTCACGCCGATAGCATAGATAATTCAGATAAGTCTCTGCGTGTGGACATATCCGATGCTCTTAGTGAAAAGGATAAAGTTAAATTTACCGTACACACAAAGACTACATTGCCTGAATTTCAAAAGCCAGAGAATCTGGTCGTGAGGCAGCATGAAGAATTCGTGTGGCTTCATGATAGATTCGAGGAAAATGAGGAGTACGCCGGTTATATCGTATGTATTTTTATTAATATGATCAAGTGTATGCTTCATATTTGATGTATGTATAAAAGTTTTAAAAATTTATGCAACTTTATAGATTCCACCATGTCCACCGAGACCAGACTTTGATGCATCGCGTGAGAAATTACAGAAACTTGGAGAGGGTGAAGGTAATATGACAAAAGAAGAATTTAATAAAATGAAGCAAGAATTAGAAGCGTAAGTTGCGCATTTGTTCGAATAGTATTTGAAATATTCTATATGGCGTATATTTATAATAAACACGTATACATTATTTTTACAGAGAATATTTGGCTACTTTCAAGAAAACTGTTGCTATGCACGAAATGTTTCTAACCAGACTAGCACATCATCCAGTTTTTCGGAATGATCACAATCTTAGAGTGTTTTTAGAATACGATCAAGATCTCTGTGTGAGAGGTAAGATTTTTTGCAATTTCAGTAATAGGTAAGATATTTGATATGTCTTGCAATGCTAAAAATGGTAAATTATATATTTGCTTTTAGGAAAAAATAAAATGGAAATGTTTGGTGGCTTGGTTAAATCTTTCTCTAAAACTACGGATGAGTATTATTTACAGGCAACTGTAAAAGATGTAAATGACTTCTTTGATCAAGAAATGACATTTCTGCAATTATACCATCATAACTTAAAGGAAGCGACGAGTCGTGCTGATCATCAAACCGCAAAACATAAAGATGTAGCAGATTCGTATATTAAAATATCTACTAATCTTTTACAGTTAGCTACAATAGATCCTGGTAAATTAGAGAGATTTTTAACAAAGATTGCGGAAACGTTCGAAAAATTAAGGGTAAGCTGATACTTTGATACTAGCGATATAAATTTCAGAAAGTATCTCACCTTTTTATAGTTTTTATATATTTTATAATTTGATAGAAAGTCGAAGGACGAGTAGCGTCCGATGAAGATTTGAAGTTGTCGGATACGCTGCGTTATTATATGAGGGATACCGCTGCAGCAAAGAGACTTCTTTTCAGAAGGTTAAAAGCTTTACATGCGTACGAAACTGCAAATCGTGCTCTTGAAAAAGCTCGTGCCAAAAATAAGGATGTACACGCAGTGAGTATAATTATTCTTTTTTGTAATAAAACATTAAATAAAAAGAACTGATGAATTTATTATCAAAGCAGAACTGAATATTAGTAGAAAATCCTACTTAGTTGATGTTTGAGAAAGGAATTTTAATATGGTTTATACTTATTACTTAAGTATGATATATTATATTCTCTAATAAACAACTTGCTTTTTCTTGCACTTCACAAGGCACTGGAGGTTGCTGAGGTGTGTCTCTCTCCATTTGTGACATACGTACATTATTCTGCTATACCGCTTGATAATCTGAATTATTATACTTGCAAGCTATATTATTTTTTTAAAGATATAGAATACTATATACATACATGTATTCTATCGAGTTAATGAAATACTCTATATAGATATTGATAGAACTGTTTCTGTATTTTATAATTTTGAAAGGCTATAAAAAATATTCATGATGCATAAAAAAGTATTTGCACAATTATACAGCTAGAGTAACCAGCGTTGTGTAGTTTATATTTATGAGAATGTTTATATTTTTTCTTGAGCAGTTACAACATGTGGTGTTGAAGTTTGGATTGGTTAAGCAGGGAATTACCTTAACTTAGAAATTGCACAAAATCAAAAACAGCAAATGTTATGCATGACCTTAATTTGCATGTTGTTATTTGAGGCTTTTCAATTGTCGTGTATATATATATGACAATTCTCTTAGATATTATTAAGATATAAAATAGCAATGTTATTGAATCTTAAATTTTTATAACGATTTACAAGTAATACAAATCCCAATTCTTATTAAGTATGTCTCTTACAAGTAATGCATTCCTTAGAAATTATTACTAAAGTTCAATAAGAAAAATACGTCCATGCTATGTTAAGTGCAATAGACATTGAATTAGTGAATTATTAAGAATGTTTATCTATGTATTAAAATTTTGTATTTTTGTTAATCAAGGCAGAACAAGCTCAAACGGAGGCGTGTGAAAAATTTGAGCAGATGTCTGAGAAAGGTAAAAAAGGTACGTAATTTTGGTAATGGTCTTTTATTTAACATTTTATAGATATATTATAGTGACTGTATGTACTATTATATGTTTTAGAATTAATAGATTTCAAAACGAGGCGCGTAGCGGCTTTTAAGAAGAACCTCATTGAATTAACCGAACTTGAGATAAAACATGCTAAAGTAAGTACTTAACGTAACGTTGTTATATGCATAAAATATGAAGGAAAGTGAATGACTCAATGACGTTATCTTTACGACAGGCACACGCCGAACTGCTGAAGAAATGTTTATCCGTACTTCGAGAGGAGTGATCCAGTTTGTCAGTTGCCATGGCTAAGTCTGTTATGCATTCCGCATGCAGATAACAACTTATTTACAGTTATTATAATGTAATGGTACTGTAAAATATTATATATTTTTTGTTATCTAGATATATCACGATACGGAATAAAGCTCTGTATTATCAGCTGCAAAGGGGTTCAGCTGCTTATAAAAGAAAAAAAGAAAACGAATTAAATAATTTTTATTAGCTGTTCGTGAGCTGTAAAAAGCTATATATGTCATTATTTGTCTCTAGATGAGATTTGGCTTTACATTTTTTCGTATGTATTTACATATGTGGCGGGTAGTGAGAAGATGCACAAAAGAAGTTGTAAAAATGATGAAGGAAATGTAAATGCCGCTGAGACTTTTTGCAGCATTAAATCGATTACCTATTATGCTTATAACGTAAGGTTCTTTATATTATATATAAATAAAAAAAAGTATATATGCGTATCTGTATATATGCATATATATGATCGTTAGAGAAATGTTATTAAAACACTAGTTTATAGCAACACAGTGTGTCGTCAACGACGAGAAAATCGATACCGATTAATTAATCTTAGGACAGTGAAATTAACGTAAGAAACAATTTTCATGCGTATGCATTTGAATTCTTACAACAACAACAACAAAAAGAAAGAAAGAAAGAACAAAATGGAAACGTGTAATGTTATAAATTTTGTTGATCCTTTGTCGACTTTGAGTGGCAAAAAAAAAAAGAGAGAACATAGTGAAGGGACCTGGAAATGAATATTATAATAAAGTGCAATTATACTTTTCAAGAATTTTTTTACAAATATCTACATATTATTCATTTCTCTACGTACCTAACGCGATCGGTATGGCGAACGATAAAATATTTAATCGCCGAACGAGATCCGAGTATGTAAAAGGAGACGAGGGTCGAGCAGGTTTCATATATTTTTATTGAATCGAATCATTTCCTTCTCTATAATACATGACTGCAGACATATACTGAGAAATTCATTAAGTTGCGAGTTTATCATTTAATTCTTTAAGAATTAATTCGAAATTCCATCGTATAATGTACTGTATTACATTATCGTCTTAGCTTAATGTCAATTAGATCCTATCGATAGCCTATCGAACGACGTCGCTCGAACGAAGCGCGAACGATGCGAATACGCGTTCGCGCTCGGTTTGAAAGCGTATCGGCGTCTTCTCTTATTAGTTTTGGTATCGTTACATTTTATGTATTTATAATAATAATAACCTTATTAACGAATGATTAAAGACGACGCAATAGAAAATTTTTGGTACGTAAAAGTCGCACGGGATACGTGTCTCGTCCATTCGTCGTCGGGTCTCGGAGAAAACACTAAGTTTTAGTTTTCTTTTTTCTTTTTTAGCATTCTCGAGAATTCCGAGTTATTTCGTGAGCGAGAAATCGGTTACCCGTTCGGTGAGAATTCTATTAATTTTTTTCTTCTCTCCCTCTCTCTTTCTCTCTCTCTCTCCTTCCGTTTTTCGCGTTTTTTCTTATCGTCAGTACGCGTCATCGTGGAAGATATCGTGCAACGCAATTCAGAGCGTATGCGCCGAGATAAGACTTAAATCGCCTCGTTCGAAGGGCCATCCCTTCGTTTCTCTCTCCCTTTCTCTCTCTTTCGTTCCCTTTCCACGGAATTCTAGGTCGTCTAAAAGGGTAGTCGATCGAAACCATTTCTCTTATCCTGCGGAACGCAGAAACGTTGGGGGTTTTCTTTTAAAGGTAAACTTGACGAGGATCGCGGATAAGACCGAGGACTCTCCGTTTTTATTTATTTTTTTTTCTTCTACTACTTCGATGGTCCATTACTTTCCCGCATTTCACCGTCGTTTCGTATTAAGCTCTGAAACGTTTTCGTCGAGTCGGATATGTGTATGTGCGTGATCGTAAGATCTAATTATTGCTTTAGAAAAAAGCGAAATGAACGTTCTACGGGCTGTCTCTATATACACGATCGATCATCTCTCGATCATCTCTCGATCGATCGATCGTGTTAGAAACGAACGAATGTTGAGTGTGTATATCGATGAACGGGACGAAACTGCTGTCTCCTGTCTATCTTAATTATAATAATATTCTTTAATATACAATGCCGCCATAAGAAAAGGTAGTCTAATCGTGTTTACAACGTACGGTACAAGAAAGGGTGACAGTATGATATATGAAAATATTTATAACTCGATACGTAAACCTTTCAAGTCTTCGTCGAGGCGCTTCACGCTTTAAATATAGGATTTTGAACGTGGTGCATACAACCGAATGATTTCTAGAGGTTCGTTATAAACATTTGTATAACGACGATACCGGCAAAGGTCAAACAGATTAACGGTTCAGATTAATACACTTTTTTTGTTCCTTTTCCCTTCCGACTAACGAGTCTCTAATAAAAATCGTCGGTAACGCTAGTTTTGTTTTCTAACTCTCGCTTTACCGATTTTTTGGAAATCTCGTTCTAATCACTTTTTACGCGAACGCCTTCTCTCTTTCTCTTTTACATACATGTATATGTGTGTG
>JAIFRP010000039.1:2284807-2295726 GCA_032403825.1 Odynerus spinipes | reverse complement strand
TTATTATTATATTATTATTATTATTATTAATATTATTACATAGGTGTACATAATTTTTACATAGGTGTACATAATCTGTACGTGTAGTACGCTCGAACGGTCGATGCGTTCGCTCTTCTGTGTTTCTATCCGGTTTTATCTATTGGAAGAAATTTTCTTGAAAATGAATAATAAATCTGGAGACTGTTACGCGTTTATGGTAAATGTTCTTCCTCTTTTTTTTTTAAATGAGAAATAGAGGGAGGGTGTCTCCGATGTGTATTTGTGTCTTTGTGTGTCTCTTTTATCTTTAAGGAACGAGAATCAAGCGAGTAATGCGGGAACGAAGAAAAATGATTTTATAATGTATAATAAATCGCTCGATTCGAGTTCTCGGCCACCGGCGCAACTCCTATCTCGGTAAGGTCAACGCGTGTTACACGGGAAATATACGGGAGAAAAATAAGAGTGGAGGTAAAGCGGGCAGGGAGATTCGCTTAAGAAGAAAAAGGAAAAGGGAAAATAATGTGAAATTTCGTGCAGTTTTATTATTATATCTCGTAATTCCGATATTTAAGAATTTCTCTCGCTTCTATCGCAGGTCGATCGCGTTTCGCTCTCTCGGAACTTTAGTGTGCGTAACGAACGAAGATCGATGTGCTTTTAGACGGTTTAAAAAGCGAGGAAAGCGGACGAAGAGAGAGGCTCTACGTACAAGAAAATACTTTCATACGTTATTCTTCCTACCGAAGAGAGTTCAACCGTGAGTATTTTTACATTTTCAATTATTTCAATCTCCCTCTTATTTTTCCTCGTTAGATCCGATCCCGAAAATCTCGTGTCGTCCTGTCGTTTAACCCTGTAACTACCACTAGAAATTTGCGCGCCGCCCGAAAATACCGTTTTATAAGCACATTATTTTACAAAATTCGGACACGTTTATTACGACGGCTCTCTCTCTCTCTCTATCTCTCGATATACCGATTAAGATATAACAACGATCGTTTAAATATATATTCATCGTATGGACCCCAAACAGACTTTGAACGCGTAAAATATTTCATTATAAACTAGAAAACTCTTATACGTTACTCTAGATATCGACGAGAAATAATATATAATAACGATCATTTACATTTCATCATTTAGGATTTATATACGAGATAGTCTCTGAGATACATTTAAACATCAACGCGTAGCTTTAACATTAAATCTCGCCAACTCGAACGGTTTCGATCTTCATGAAACGCGCTTTCCTTTTCTCGAAGAGATACGATAATTCTCTTCTCGTCGCTCCTTCGCTATGATTTTAAATTATGCTCGCTTTTACAAATTCTTTTATATATTATATCGCGAAAGAGAAAGAGAGAGACGATTCGAATTTCTCATCCCTTCCCTTTACGCCATTTTTATATAGAGTAGGAGGTATATGAACGGCGTCGCCATCTAGAAGTGACAAAGAGAATCGATAACTTACGCCAATGCTCGACAGTAGGTAATATCGCTTCGGAGTGACTTATCCTCTCACCGAGCGACTAGTTTTCAACGGTTTTACGACTAGATGGCGATTTTACGATGCGCCATTTCGATTTTGCTTTCGGAAAGAAATTTTTGTAATCGTAAAAAATAATAAGTGTCCCCTCGTCAGAGAACTCTAACGTTGAAACATTCATAACCATAAATAGATTTCGAAGGAAGGAACAAACATTTTAATTCGGCTAAACGATCGAAAGTTTCGTTAACATCGAAATCATCGAGTTGGCGGGCTTCCCTTGCGAGTTCTTTCGTCATAAAGGTCCTTTGATAGTTAGAGGGTTTAACGGAGCGTTTCGCGTAAAACGAAGCGATTCCTCATCTCGGTTCGAACTTGGTTCGAAGAACCGATGACGTCTTCCGACGTATCTCTCGACGAACCTCTCGAACGGTCTCGTGGAACTACGATTACGATTACCAACGCGTACTTTTTTTTTATTTACATAATTCGAGTCGCGTGCCGGTCTCGCACGTAATGACTCCTGGCAGGCAATCGAATAATCTTCCACGAAAATCTCGCATATCCAATTAGACCCGACCGACGGCGACCTCGACGAGGTGGAATACAAAATGTATTATATAAAATAAAAGAGAAAGAAAGAGAAGATACTAAATAATGAACGGAACAAGTAGGAGAAGGAAAAAGAGGAACGTGAAGTTAGTGAGACGAGGTGGAAGAAAGAAAAAAAAAAAAGAAAGGTAGAAGAGGTAGGAAATAAAGAGGAGGAAAATGGATCCTCGTTAAACCCGCGAAGCGGTGTAGCCTAACTATCACGAATGGAAGTAGTCGTACGGTAAATAATTATGGACATTTCGAAGTGAAATCGCTTATCGTGCCAGAAGGAGGCTGGCGGCCGAGAGCAAAGTCGTCAGCAGCATTTCGTTTAGGGTCCTCCTCGCGGCCGACGTTTTGCGACGCTGGATCGCCGCCATTTTGTCACCTGGAACAAAAAAAGGGGGAGCCGAATGAGAGAGGAACAATTAAATTAAAGTTTGCGAGACGAAGGTCCGACGGGATCGAGGACACGGACGACGGAGGCATAGTCGTTGATCAAAGTCGTCGACCGTGTCCTTCGACCCTCTCGCAAAGCCCACCCCCGCTTTAACTAACCTACGCCTCTGACCTTTCTTTCCTTTTCCTATTTCGATTTCCGAAGCCGACAGGAATCGTCACACAGACCGACCGTGAACGCGATCGCTCTCTTTTTTCACTCTGTTGCTCTTTTCAATGAATTAGAACAAACGATCGCCGTTGTCCGATCGGCTGTTGCTACAAATAACCTCGATGTGGGACACCGAAGGGTATAAAAGGTGATAAAAGATTCGTTTTGGTGCGAAGTGAAAATCGGCGGGAATTCGCGAACGTCATCGATAATATCGAATCCGATGCAATTTTTATACCCCGACCTTTTTTTCGCGCGAACGTCAGTCAACGATAGGATGAAATTGCTCGGCGTAATTCATTTTTCATTATTCTTTCATCAATCGCGAGCGATGCATAATTTGAAAGAGAGAACTCTCAACGGAGGAAGGATTTGTATAAGGATTCTGTACGATGGCGATGGCGGCGGTGGAGGCAACAGCGCCGTCGGAAATTTGTCCGATTGTAAATTGCGGAACGTCGTAATTGGGGTCGTACCGGGCGAACCGATATTTTGTCCCCTGCGAGCGTCACGCTCGTGGTCCTCGTTCGCGCTGGCTCCATGGACAAAGCGAAGCGAGTCCGAACGACCGTCCCAAGAATTACGTTAACTTTCCGCTTAGTTAGCGCAAGTACCCCTTTTTTATAGCCCGCCGACCGTTCGCGGCGTCCCACACGAAATGTTTTGCTGGGAGCAGCTACCTTCGAGTCTTAGCCTCTCTCTCTCTCTCTCGCTCTCTCTTCCCTCACATTTTATACCTCACTTGGGAGACGACCCTACATTACCCTACATTAATTAATCGGAAAGTTTCATTCGGCCGGGGTAAGCTGGAAAGAACGTACCAGCGCACCGTAATTTGCGGCTGGATAAGAAAACCTTCGATTTAATGATCTCGCCTAAAATAACGTGCACTAGATCAATGACGAGCAACCTGCTTTGGTAGACAGTTCAAATTATAACTTCAATGATTCGCTACTGCATCTGACAGTTATATATCCACGGACATACCTACGTATTTAACAATAATAAGTGTTTCCTGTCATCGATAGCCACTTGTCATATTTATTATTTATTATATATCACCCTATCATGGCGAGATCGATCGCCGATACCCTACTCGATATTCCCGAGGCAAAGGGGGAAATATCCGTGCTAGTGCCCGACAATAAAGCGGTTTAATTCAACTTCTCGATCAAATAGCGGGGATTCTCGAAACTTAATGAGCTCTGGATTTATGAACAAGAGTCGACGTAAACTTTGTCAATTACGTCGCAGCTACGGCATTATAGAAGACGTGTACCGTGAGGTACAAAGGGACGCTCGTAGTCTAACAACTAGGCCGGTACAATGCGTACGGCTTCCGTGTTTGAGTCTTCGAAGAGCTCGAGCTTCTTCCTATCATTTAAGCGATGGAAAGACGGTAACAGACGTTCGATGATTTTTTCACGAATTTTTCGATGTTTTAGCTTTTTTATGATTAATGCTATTATATAAACAAAAGATCATATATTGTAGTACGGAAAAAGTGTTATCGTATTCTTCGTATAAATGAAAAGATATTTACGAAGTTAATTATTTCGAAATAAAATCATCGAGCATGAATCATGAAACAAGAGAGAGAGAGAGAGAGAGAGAGAGAGAGAGAGAGAGAGAGAGAGAGAGAGAGAGAGAGAGAAAGAGAGAGAGGCCGTGATTACGTAAAATCGTAAACTAAAACTGAGTCATGTGATGTGATATTTAGTGGCACATCCTTTTAATAGCTCGATGATAATGAAATATATCAAAAACTAATTCAGTCGTATACTACTCACGTCCTATCAATGTTAATACCCCTCTAAAAAGTTATTTAAAAACTTTATTATTAAAAGGAATCAACGGACGTCCTTTAATATCCCATTGCGTCAAAATCGTATTCTATTTATTTTATAGGATTATCTATCGACGACGTAGGTGTCTATTGTAAATTCTATTCCGAGATATGCAACAAATGTCATTGATTTTATCTATAATCGTACGTGTCCTGCCAACGCCTACGATACTCCGAGCTCGGTAGGTTATACGTAAATCGTGAGTAGAGAGAGCACACGGTTTTGGCTCGGGTCTCTTTGCATTTTCGAAAAACCCGTGTCGATACTTGGCAAGACGAGGAAAAGAAAACGAAGAAGTTAAAGAAAAAGAAAAAAACAAGAAGAAAAAGAAAAAGATGAAAAGGAAAGAAGAGTCGTGATTCCGTCCCCGTCACGTCTTCTAAAGTAGGTACTATCAGGATTCATGGCGCAAAGCCCCGGCCTTCAGATTTGCAACATTCATCGAGGATACGTGTCCTTCACGAAGCGCGAGCGCATGCACATTTTTCCCGTAATTTACGGCGAGCCGTTCGGCCATATGTTCCTGGGAGAGCGTGAATTACGGTCTTCTGTATACGTACGGGATGTATACGCGAGGTAGACGACGTACACACGCGCGAAATTCGCGGTCCGTGAGGTGACGCCATAATGGACTTCGTGTCTTCAAAATTTCATCGGAATGTACGTCTAACGGGTACCTACCTACAACGTGTATTCATACGTACGTATGTATGTAGGTACGTATATTTCGTGCTTTAAGCATCGAAATATAAATACTAGCTTGTGAGAAAAAGAGCGAGAGAAGGAGAGGGGGAAAAGAGAGAGAGAGAGAGAGAGAGAGAGAGAGAGAGATCGCCTTTAAATTCTCTTTTTGTAAAATGAGAATTTTGTGCTCTTCTTCCATTCCCTTTTTATCTCGAGGCTGTCACGAGTCGCTTGGGAAAAAGTGCCGTCAAATTTATGCATCAGAATCTTTTAATTAGGTAGATTTAGTCTACCGAGAAGAAACAACGCGAATTCGTTAGAAAAAGAGTGCTCGTAAAAGTGATTTTAGTGGATTTCTAAAAAGACAATTAAATAATTGAATTTTCTTATATATATATATATATATATATATATATATGTACATATATGTGTATATACTATAAAGCTTATTTTCCAGTAGCCATTTCCACTGGGAGATGGCTCGAATCAATATTAGGTCGACTAAATATCTCTCTCTCTCTTTCTTTCCTTCATCTCCACGAGATAGATACTCCAACTCTCTTTCCAGCGAGTAGGCCAACACGAGGAAAACTACGAGGCAACCTTCCCCAGCGTTCTCTCATTACTTTTTCATACACACTCGGTGCGAGCTTCGCACGGTGAAGCTCCACCTCGCTCACCCTTTGCGTCGTTTCGAAAACTTAAGTTTCTCGGTTAACGGTACGAGGTTGTACATGCTGGAGATAGAGGAAACGCCTTATCCTGGGGATGAAGGACCACGCCTGACCTTTCTATTTCGACTAATATCCTTTAGGTGGACTCGGAAAATAAAAAAATTCAAACTCGAATCGATTTTTCGAAACTTAATCACGCTGATCACTAAAAATCAATATTTCATATAAAATATTAAATATTTTATGTATGTAATATATGCATTATATATAAAAAATATTTTTGTTTTTTTATTGACTTCAAAAATAAAAAATGACAAAGATCATGGAATTTGATATCTCAAAGGATGAAGATCATCCTCGCGCCCTCATTTCTTTTTATTTATTTTTTCTTCGCAATCTAATTAAACCATCAACGAGTTAACTCAACCCTCCACCCTTTCTTTTCTCGATTATGAGAGTTTCGTGGCCGCGAAGTTCTCTTGCCTTTCGAACGAGCTGGTTTCTTTTTTTTGTCAAGCCACAGAGTTTCGACACACTGTCTCCGCGTGTTCCGAGAGACGCTTTTTGCTCGTCCAGTCTTCGTTGTCAGCTTCGCGTCTCATCGGAAAGGGGTTAAACGTCGATACGTACCTACGTATATAATGTATAGGAAGAAAAACACATACATACACACACGTATATACCCTATGCGTGCGTATATATATATATCTATAATATATATAGTATGTATAAGAGACCAAGAGAGAGAGAGAGAGAGAGAGAGAGAGACGGAAAACTACAGGGGAGGTCGTCGAAGTGATCGATAGTCGAAGGACCGAAGAAGCTCCTATATCTATCTATCTCTCTTTCTCTCAACAAGCTCGCTCGAACGACCTGCCGCCGCCGCCGCCACCGCCTCCGCCGGGGTGTGTATCCCAACACGTTCGATCTCGTGACGCGAGACGAGTTACATGAGTGCGTGCGTGCTGCGCTTACGAGCTGTCTCGTGCGCGCGCGCGCACATATCGAGCGCCCATTAAAGAGCGTATTATTTTTAAAAATATCCAATGATTACCAGCGAGCGTGTACCTTCGAGCGGTGCGTAAAGTGCGCGTGTACTGTACGTTCGAGATATGTGTAACGAATAATAAACCTTTTTGTATGCTTTGCATACGTAGAGTGAATAATGAACGTAACGATCGTAATAAGCGTAATGAGAAATTTGAATAATATATTGAGTTGCAGCATAAATAAGTTCGATCGTAAAGATGAATATATTCTAGTTAGCTGTACAAATTCTATTCGGACGGTATTAACCAATTGTTTTTAAAACGAGAAACTGTCATAAACAACAGTGGAGATTACATAATTGATTGAATGAAATCCTTAAATTGTTAACAAGTATACAAGTTATTGGATATTAATTCAACGCTTTTTGTTTGAGTAATTCTTCATTAATGTCTTTCCTTAGTTTTTGAATTTACTTGTTAATAAATATCAAAATTATTGAATATAACCGAACTTATTTATATAGATATGAATAATACCGAAATTTTTATTTCTTTTATTTTTATGGATTTATCAGAGAGTCGAGTTACAAATATCGTGATTCGTTTTACATGATACGAATCGTTTCGAGAAAAAAGTATCTAGGTTATTAGATCTCATTATTTCGTTAGAGACGACAAAAGAAGTTCGTGAAATTCCGCTTTTATTTCTTCAAAGTGTTACGGCTTCGTGAAAAAAGAGCTAGCATGAAACGATTGTACTTTGTAACTACGGTAGACTCTTTTTTAATACAAGAGGTGGGTTAAGAGTATCACCGGAGCGTTGACGTCAATTACCGTAACGAATATGTTGTAAGATCTTTTCTCTACATCGTTCATCGGGCAACGCGTGAAACGGTTTCGTTTAAGCGGATCACCTGCATGTAAGTACGCATATATGGATGTATGTGTATATGTGTATGCGCCTACGGCTCACGTCCTCGAGCGTTCTCTCTCGGAAGTTGAAGGGTCTTACTTTTAATACCTTTCTAATGCCTCTTTGTTCCTCGTAATCTGTTTGTACTCGTCCGCTCGTAAATACTTATTATCGTGTAAGGAGAAGAAGAGAAGAAGATCGCGGGTGTTCATTTAGACGACGTTTGCATTTTAAAAAGCACCTTATGCGATTACCCCTCCCCCTTGTCTCTCATTACCGTACACGCGTATTTCGTTAATCATACAAATTGCATTCCAGTTTTTGTTGTTGTATTCTTCGCGTACTTACGTACATCGAACTTTTCATTAAATTATCGTTTCATCGAAAATAGCGGGAAAATAAATCAACGGCTACGCGAGCGTATTTTCGGAAAAGGCTGGACTCTCCCGAGAGGATTACGTTCGCTACGTTACTACTAATTAGTGTAAAAGTTGATACATAAAGCACGCACTCACAATTTCACCGATCGTTAATTTGTTTCCCTGGGCGAAGTAAAGAATGTGCGTGTGAGTAATATGAAAGAAACACGCGAACGCCTTCTTGTACATTTGGCATTGCTACCAGGCCTTGTAAATCTTCAATGAACGTGTCCCCGTGTTAAATGTTAAACGAATTAGCGTATCTCGGTGGGTGACTCGAACGGGGTCAAGAAAATGGTAGAAACTTACGACGGAACGCGTTAACGGGATACGCTTCGCGAGCTCCATTGTGGCAAGATTGGTACACACGTAACTACATACATACATACATATACATACATAAATATACTCACCCTCGGTAACAAAGACAAAGATGGATGCAGGCTTGGTATTGGACGCGTTACACGTGTAATTGCCGGTATCCGATTCTACGGCCTGGCGTATCGTCAGTCGACTTTGGGTTGGTCCTGGATCGGTTTGTACGGTGACGCTGCCCCGCGAGGTGTCGTAGTTTATCATCCGGTTATTGTGATACCAGAATACGTATTGCGGCGGCGTAGGACTCTGGAAGCAGAAGATAAAAGGAATGATTTCGTTTGACGAGGCTGCTGGTAAACGACAGCTATATAATTTTTTTTCTACTTTGTTTATATTTTCATCTCCCTCTTTCCCTCTCTCTCGCGCTCTATCTTCATCTCTCTCTCTCTCTCTCTCTCTCTCTTTTTCATTCGTTCTATATAGGAAAATACGACGTAGAAAACGGTTCTAGCACGGCGTACGTGTGTATGTTATTACTTTATCGTGAAACTCGACGATGTACATACATATTCTCTCGTTTCTCAAACGAATGAGAAACGCTTTGCCATCGGACGTTATAAATTATCGGATAGTTTCGTATGCGAGATATGTTTTCCTCTTTATCCTCTTTCTCTCTCTCTCTCTCTCTCTCTCTCTCTCTCTCTTTCTCGCTCGTCTTTTTCTTCTCTGTTTACAAATTAATATCTCTCTCTCATTCGTGGCTCTGATTTGTCCAGAGTATTTCTAAAGCACACGGAAATACGACGAAAGCGGGACTGGTTAGTATGGACCCTTCTAAGATAACATCGGCGTGACGGAAATAAGAGCGTTAATTTGATGAAGAAAAGGGACGCTCGCGTGCTCGCTTGCAATACACGCTCGATGCGATGTGTGCAGGCGATATCAACTTTAATCGTTCCATTCTTGTCGATAATAGCGCGATATCTTCCCGTCAACTGAGCATTAGAAAGGGTAATTACAGATTTTTTGCACTGGATAATAGTAACTCCCCGTTAACACACACATATGTATGCTATATTTTATTTATCTATATAGATGTATCGTACGATATCTACCGTTCGATGAATCGACGCGTACAATTTTTGCTCAAACATAAATGGGGCGCGGAGACCTGCATTAGCACCGGTTAAAAAACCATTACGCTTGATCAAATATACATACGCATCGCTATCGGAGATTGGAGGCTGTGTTGAATTTTTGATTACCCGTTATTCCATGAACTAGCAACTCGTATCCGTTACATTTAATATCCAATTTACGTATAGAGCGATATATCCGTTACGCGAGCGTGAGATATAATATGCGGTGTAATCCACGCGACGTCCCCCCCCTCTATCTTTTAATACTTTGCTGATCAATTTCAACTACTCTTTCGTGAGTCCTCGCAACCATACGATTTCATTTATAGAAAAACCGCTGCGATTTCGGACTCTACTACTACTACGGTAGTATTCCGATTATTACGGCAACTCAAAGTGGGTCTTTTCAGATTGGCGAGTAAGCGTGAAAGATGTATTGGAACGGAGAATGGACGGTTAAAGTATTCGGAGGTGTAAACTCGAAAGTTTGCAAGCTCGAGAGCTTTCTACTTGCGATAAAACGCATCGGAAGAATCCTCGTGGTAATTCGCTTCGACGTGGCAGCAGCTATCCACTCGTTGCGTATGTCGTATCTACGTGTAATACGGAAAAACACAAATACACGTACACTCGGGCGTTCGAATACTCGCGTCGAGTTAACTTGAGCGTGGAAGAATGGCTGGCCAGGTTAACGGAGTGAGGCGCGCGCGAGCGGAGATTTTCGGCTTGACGGATCCTGGCAAAAGGGAAAAGCGCGGAGAGTAGGTAGGTCGGAAGACCGCGCGCGTTCTCGCGCGTTAAACGTTCCTTTCTGTATCTTTTTTTTTTGCTTCCGTTAGTTAAGGTAGCAGCCCTTAAGCCGACTGTGGTTACACAGTGCGTTGCAGTTGGACTTTATGAATATGCTGTTCCGCACCACGGACGGTCAACTCTTCTCTTTCTCTCGGTTATTATCGGGTGAAACAACTGTACTCGGGATAAAAGCATCGTCTATGTTTTAGCGTCGTTCTATGTATTCGTACGTGTATGTTGGTACTTCCGTGAGAGCTGACAAAGCGGACGCCTGCGCGCGAGGCTCCGGAAAGTTTCGCGTAAAGACAACGTCGTATCGAGAGATTTTACCAAGGCGACGAATATTAAATATTTGTTGGGTAGTAAATTTAAAAGAGAGATTCTGAAGGTGTTTTTAATAGATTAATAATAATACATAAAAAATATTTTTACAAAAAAATAAAAACCGACTTCGAACATGGAGTGGAAG
>JAIFRP010000039.1:2271941-2284244 GCA_032403825.1 Odynerus spinipes | reverse complement strand
ATTTGTACCATGTTCCACCTTGCACTAATTTTGTAATAACGTTGTTAATAATTGAGCTACCAAAACATTGTTTAGAAATGAAATCAATCGGAGACCCATGCGTACAAGATGGAAAAGGTTTCAATCGAATTGGTCCATCCGTCTAGGAGTAGTGCCCGGTCATACAAAAAATCGATAATTCTACAATAACTTTGCAAATAATAAAGGTATCGAAAAATTTATTCGAAACGAGACCAATGAGAAACTAAAAACTATCAAATTAAACAAATTTCATCCCGATCGATCCATCCGTCTAGAAGTAGTGCCCGGACAAACAACAATCGTTTTTTCTTAAATAACTTTGTTAACAATAGAGGTATCGAATATTTTTTGCAAGCGGGACCAATGGGAGACCAGAACCTACAAGGTGGAAACAATTTCATCCCGACCGGTCCATCCGTCTAGGAGTAGTGCCCGGACATACAAAAAAAAGGGACATAGTCCACTTACGAATTGAGTAACCTCCGTCTTTTCGAAGTCGGTTAAAAAATACAAAGAATTATCTACTAATATACGCTCACGGCAATACGTCACTAACGACTGACTCTCGGTTTCCACCCAACACCGTTCGCATGAATTTCAAATTAAACATGAAGCATTCTAAATGTTCATTTCGACAATATTCATCAAAAAAGTTCAACGTTAGAGCGGAAATAAGAGTGTTCTCGTGAAACATAAAATATCCTTCTTTATAGATCTAATTTGATTAAGCATTAATGAAGGCCGAGCGTGCTGTTTCGAAAAACCGAAGGAGATGTGAAAATTAACGTTCGCGTTATGTATGCATGTAGGACGAGACTCCTCCATTCCCGTTTTATATATTGAAATGTTAATCTTCTTACGTTAATCCCCTTATCCCATTTCAGGCGCGACTGTAATCCTTTATCATATTTACTTCTTCTTATATCTTATGTCGTTTCCCTCGAATATCTTTATCTTTCTTTCCTTACTATTTTTTTTATTTGCTCAATGCAAATTATATTTTTTTAAAAGGCGAATGTCGGCGAGATCGGAAGGAGAGTGGGGCGTTCAGGGTTCGGGTGAAAAATTCGAAATCGATGCATCAATTCGACGGCACTCTTGGTCGTCGGCGTGCCAAACAAAGAAGGAAATTGCGGTGAAAGGCGAGAGCGATTAATTGGATGCGTCAGTGCGTCTTATGCCAACTTTATCTTCCTATAATACGGTAGACGGCCGATGCGCGAAGTGGAAACGGACAAATTACTCTTGACAAATGAAACGAGCTCGGCGCACGGCTATCCTTCTTCTGTGTCTATCTCTTTTCTTCTCGATCGGATGGTCGTAGAGAGAGTGAGAGAGAAAGAAAAGGAAAGAGAAAGAGGAAGAGAAAGAGAAAAATAGAAATAGGAGAGAAATAGAAGCAACGGACCAACGAATAAAACGCGACGATTGCTTCGATGCGCACGGTTTATGGGCGAGAGTATCGGACCAATCGCGAGAATCCGTCGGTTTTTATCGCCCCGCGAACTTAATTAACGTTCGAGTTTGCGCGCGCTAATATTACGCGGAATTCTTCCCTCTAAAGGATGAAATCTATTTCTGGTCTGTCCTTTAACGCAATGGTTTTTAACCGGTGGTCCGCGAGTTTTTTGCAAATGTTCCGCGAAATTATGTAAGCCGAATTTTTAAAAAAATTATTTTTATAATATAGAAATATCTTTATTTCTACGCGGGATGTTTTTGTTTGACTTTTGGATCATTACTTTTGACGTTCCGCAAATTTTTTATACAATTAAAAGTGTTCTCTGACTTCAAAAAGGTTAAGAACCACTTCTTTAACGCTATCACCGTTTCTTCGTATAGCACACGAAATAAATAAAATATTTTGTTCGTGAAACTTTCCGATCAGGCTATCCAATTATCCGTGGACGCGTTTCAGGAATACATAAGTAATAGATATACTTTTTTGGCGGAACACAATTTTCATGCGATAAAGGACACAAATAGAAACTTTGTTATCTCCTGTCCATCGAGATACCCAATTACGAAGGTCCCAGCGCGCGCCACCCATCGAAATCGGCGCGTCATTGATGTACGAGCCTCGCTCGACGCGAAAAATCTTCTTCGGTTGCGTAACGATCACGGCCTAGCCGATTCGCGCGCGTTCTCAGGCGAAAAAAATTTTCCCGAGTGAACGGTATTTCGTAAAAGGTCGATGCGCTCCAGTTTTCGATTAAAACGAAGGACGATAAATTTGGCAGGCTGCTTTTTCCGAAGGAAATCGAGCCGTCCAATTTCCGAGCGATCGAGTTCGCGCGAAACGCTTAAAACGCGTGAGCGGAAGTGAAAAACAGCTGTGTATGTAGGAAATATATTTACACATGCGTATATAGACACACATTGGAAGTGCGATCGGTGTGGTTCGACTAAAACATTTTTTTTCTCGATTGCACGTGCGTCACGTTTTCATATAACAAAAAAAGAAAATTATCCAGGTAGTGTGAACGCGCATGCGCGTGTGCGCGTAAGTTTTATCTCGAAGATAAATCGAATTTTTTGGTAGGTGTATGTAAACAGCAGGTGTCCTTGCATTTATATCCCTCCAGTTTTCGTTGGAATTCCTATCGAATCGCAGCAGGAGCCGCGTGTGTCGTGTGTTTCTCTATGCACCGATGCACCGGTGCCCCCGTGCGCGCGCGCGCGCGCGTTCTCGTACGTCTCCACGTAGCGTAAGTTCGTCGAGCTGCACTTGGCTGTTATGCAAGCTCGAGGGGCTTCCGGATTTAATCGGTATACGAAGCGTTGGCTTTTGACTCACGCGCACACGCACACACATACACATAGCTGTACATAGGCGTACTTACGCGCGCACAGTTTCACACTAGCATCGTACGGAACAACGACAAAGGCACTCGGACACTCGGCATTCCGAATTAATGCACGGTCCAACGGGCTTCCGATATTTTCATCGGAATTATCAGTTATCGCCGCGTCCCTCGCGTTTATCGCTTCCAACCACTCCCCTCCCCTCATCCCTCTTCATAGGCGAAGTCTTCTACGCAATCATAATTTGATATCGATCGCGATATCTTTCTCTCTCCCTCTCTCTTTATCTCTCTGTCGTGTCGGACGAAAAACTTTTCGAATTTAATTCCGCGATCGGAATAAACGCCGTTATGGGATTACCGCGTATATGTATACGGATACGGATTTAAATAAGGCCGGAGCGTCGTTGATCACACGATTTTAGCGTAAATATCCTAGGTTTTGCGTTCCCCGGTTATCGAATTTCAGCCGCGGTTTTATCATTTTTTTTTCACATCCCTCTTTCTCTTTATCTCTTTTATTTTTTTCATTCATCATAATTCTTGATTATTGGTAGTCTCTTTTTGTTTTCGAGATTATATCGATCGATACAAATTTCGAGTATCGGTAGCCGTTGCCTCCAGTCGTATTCTAACGAATTGTTTCGCCGTGTAGAAATTTACGGAAGCTCGCCGGTGGTTAGCCCGAGGGGTAGTAGTAGGTAGTAGCTCCTTTGGATAGAATCCAAGCAAGGGTAGGAGGAAGGGAGATATACGGAGACGGAGAGAAAGAGGGGAGACTTAAAGGGCTACGTACTCGTAATCTCAGATCTCGTAAGGCTTTGCAGGTTAAGTCAAACAGAGCGGGAACGTTCGAAGGTCCTTTACCCGAGTACCTGTTTCTTATCTCCATAGGACAAAGAGACGAGATCTCGTTAAGTGATCATCGTTCATCGATATCTTCGTAATTGATCGCGTGCTGAATGAATTTCTGAGAAAGAGAAGAAAGAGAGAGAGAGAGAGAGGGTGGGAGGGAGAGGGAAAATTAATTTCTCGGTGACGTAATTCAAACACAATGCAGGAAACTTCTTACCGTATGCCCTTGCGTTTGTCTTCTCTCGTGCTAAAAGTCGACGCGAGAACGGCATTGTACGTCCCGCACGTGTACACCGTCGTTTCAGTAATTAGTGAGAGCATTAACCTCGCGCCGTGGTAGTACTTAACCCTTAAACAGTCCACTCTCTCTCCCCCTTCTCTCTGTCTCTCTAGCTGAAAGTTACAATTATTAAGGTAACGGAGGAGTGCGTTAGGGACCTCGGCAGTTCCTCTTTAAAATGGTCCTGCGACCGCGGGCAAGGTCGTTTCCCTTTTTCCCTTATCCCTTCCCTAATCTCGGCTCGATATATTCCTTCTCCTCCTCGTATCGCAAATTCACGATGTTCGAGGGAATATACTACATTCAGGAAATAAAGTTACGGTAGCGGTAGATATTAGTGATTTTCATGGTAAATATGTTTTATTCGCTTAGTCGATTAACGAACCGGTTAGAAGCGAATGGATGTTACAAGGGACCTGTACTGATATTTCCTCGAACTCAGTTTAACGGTAAAGGTGGGACAAGACTAGGCGGATTATAGTAAAGAGGGAATGGTTACTAGTGACGGTGATGGCGATGGTCATGGTGGCGATGGTAGTGGTGGTGTATCGTGTGCCAAACTGTCCCTCAAGTTTTGCTACGTCCGAAAGGAAATTCGATCTCGTATACCGCCGTGTCCCTGTCCCTTTTCCTTGTCACCCCCCCTCTCTCTGTCTCTTTCGTGGTAGAGAGAGACTACCGTGACTGTCGCGACATCCACTTAACTGGATTTCCGCTCGCTGAGTTTAGCGAAGATTAGCAATTCGACGCCCGATAAGAGAGGGTCGTCATCCTCTTCGTCGTTGTGTCGTCGTCTTCTCTCTCTCTCTCTCTCTCTCTCTCTCTCTGTATGCCTCTTTCTCGCTTATCCTCCAGTCAGCCCTTTTACCCAATAGAAGGTAGAGGGTCGCGCGCGGCAGCGTCGCGTCGATAGTACTACTCCGGTCCTGTTATTCCACCGACTTTATGAAACGTACACGATACAACGGAAACACCTAACAAAGCGAATCGACAAAGTTTACATTCACGAACGGTCCTTTACATCGAGTGATGGTTTTACATCGAGTCGATCGGAAAACTTTCATGACTGGTTCTCTCTCTCTCTCTCTCTCTTTTTATATAATTTTTAAAAGTACCTTCCGATAGCGTTCCCCGTTTGCTACCGTGCGCGTTGTACGACGATCGTTATTATTATAGACTTTTCTTGATACGTATATTAACCGGGGAAAAATGTATCTCTCACTTTTTATTATAATTGGATCGTGAAACGAGCTACGATTCATGAAATTGGATGCATTTTATTTTTTATTTCGTTTCAGGTAAGCGATGAGTTACACTCGTATTCACTACGCTGGCAGTATAACTGAATCGGGGCACGGAGAGAGAGAGAGAGAGAGAGAGAGAGAAATGATAATGACGCCGAAGATGAAATTAAAGGTGAGTTAAGAGTAGATAAAAGTTCGATAGTACGAAGGTGTTCGTTCCAAAGAAGCATAGTCTCCTGTCGTCGAGCGCCGGTGCTTTTGAGACACTCTATATTTATCGTCCAATAAGACCGTATATAGATAGCCAATGGCAATCCCGTGGATTCGAGGTAAATGGCGCAAATGGAAATTTATGATCGTTCTTCGCGAGAAATCGTTCTTTTCCGGGGGCGGAGAAAAGGGCGTGGAAGAGCGAGGGAAAGAGGAAGAGAGAGAGAGAGAGGGTTCGTATAAAAACTTTGTCATCGTTTCTCGAACGGAACTAAGCGCGTACTCGTAGTAGATTCCAAACGCTAGCCGCGAGCCGAAGCAGCTTTTTTACACTCTTGCGTTCTATCCTCGTAATTCCTCGAGATAGAGAGAGAGAGAGAGAGAGAGAGAGAGAGAGAGAGAGAGAAGGAGAGAGCGAGAGAGAGATAGAGAAAGGGAGATGAAAAAGGGTGAAAAAAAGAGAAGGAAAGTTTCTAGGAATAACTCATTCGTATTCGAGGGCGAATTTTAAAGAGTAAAAGTTTCGCCGTCCGTTCGGGCTTAAATCCCATATTACGTTCACCTCGGATGATCATTATTACGCATTTAAGGGGATAGGGGAAAACCGTATGCGAAAATTCCCATTAATCACGACGTTATTATATTTTGCGGTTAAAAACTAACAAAGAGGTACCTACGACACATATTTTCTACCCATACACATTTTTATCCAGTGCGTTCGTTAATAACAAGTCGCGCTTCTCTTTTCTCCGATATTCGATCGTCAAAGGCTCGCATTGACATGGACGTAACGAAAAACTAGTTTGCCAACGAATTTCGATAGGAGCCCGTTCTCTCGTGAGAATCGGAAACGATACGACTCGTTGTACGTATTCGCTACTCGCGGAATACTTTTTCGATTTTAGTTACGGTAATGTCATCGATCGGGAGTAACGATCCCGAACCACGTTCGTAGATTCTACGATGCGAGCTGGGGAAACACCGAAACGGAAATAGTTCGATCAAACTTTTCGAAACAAAGAGTCGCGCTCGGAGAACTCGTTTCGGACGTTCCTTCTTATCGTCTCTTCGAATTGTATGTACTTCCTTTTTCCTTTTTTCCTCTTTTCCTTTTTTCCCCGTTTGTTTCTTCTTCTTCCTATTTTCTTTTTTCTCNTTTTTTTTTTTTTTTTTTTTTATTAAGCAAAGAGTACATATCTATATTTTAATAGAAAGGAAGGTGAGACGCCTCTTAAAAAATTCTTCCGCCTTCGCGAATACTCAAGGAGTCGTATAAAATTGAATCGCACAATGTGCGCGACAATTTCACGAGGGAGTTATCGATATGCCTGATTTCCATCTCCGCCTACTTTCCTCGCTACGGCTGATCGAGTTTGATTTACGTGCCGCTGCTCGAGACCCTTTTCGAGCGTGTCACGACGTACAGGACGTATCAAAAATAATATTCGTTCGCCGTCCGCATAATGCTGGCACCAATTTTATGGCGATTTTATATGTCGCGCCAGGTGCGAGGCGTAAATTTCAAATTTTCGAGAAGAAAATTGCAAGAGAGAGAGATAGAAATAGATAGATAGGTAGATAGAAAGAGAGAGTGGTCGATACGAGAAGAATAAAAAGACACGATCACCTTTATCGAGGGAACATTCAAGAGTCTCCCGAAATTAAAAGAGAGAAATCACGAAATTGAACCGTACGCGGAAACGTCGAGTAATCCGGTATGGTGCGTCGATCATGCGTCGAAATCCGGCTTTATTCCCTTTTCTTTGTAGCCGAGACTGCGACGACGACAACGAAAGAAGAGGAACGAGGACGATAACGACGGATTCGCAATTTCTTCGCTTCCGTCATCCCGTCTTCCGTTGGGACGGAAGAACGATCGAGAGCCGTGAGTCGTTGTCGTCGTCGTCCGGCAGATTAGTCCTCCTCGCTCCTTACGGTCCTTCTTCCTTCGGATTATTAGAAAAGAAAAGGAATTTATCCCCTACTTTCTCGATTCACCGATTCTCTTCCAACGGACCATCCGTCGTTGTTCGTGAAGCGAGCTTAGGGAGAGTCCGAGGATGGGAAGAAGGATGTTGGAGGACCAAAGAGGTTGGGGTGGGCGGGAGCGAGGGAGGGTGGAGGAGCGAAGAGAGGTTGAGTTCATATCGGAGACTTTCTGTCGCCACGGCTGACTTAGCCGAAAGTTCAAGCGCTATCTCGGCTTTAAGGCTGATACTCGTGACGGATCAGCTTCTGAAAAACGGACACGACTATGCCTCGTCGTGCATAGACCCATCTCCCCACTACTTTCGCCATATATGAAGAACGACGGCTACTCAGCGTACGTTCGTGAGCAGCAGCCGGATATCGTGATCCTTCTCGAAGGACAACATAGGAGGAGGTCGACGTGGTAGTCATCTTGCAATATTTCAAAGTCTTTCGTCGGCAGAGAGCGAGAGAGAGAGAGAGAGAGAGAGAGAGAGAGAGAACCACCGACAGAATTTTCAAGACGATGACGAAAATCCGAGATTCGCGATCTTCGCGAAGGATTTTCGTAGAAGAGAACCGACGAATCAAATTTTTCTCCTTTATCTTTACTTTGCTGGAGCAAAACTCTCGAAGAAAATTTCCTTTCGAAATTTTCTCTTTTCTCCCATGGGACCGACGTTACCATCACCAATGTGTAGGTACCAGGTACTTTTATATTTGCAATTAACTCGCCGCTCTTTTCCACGTTCCACCGTGGAATTTTTAACTAACGCCAACGAACGATAACGTGTCCGCGAAGCGAGAGCCTCATGCTAATTTGAAATTTTAATCGCATAATTTAGAATCAATTTGAAAGTTCGCCATCGCCCGGGAGAATTCCTGGTTTGCTCGTACCTTCGACGTAGACGATTAAAGGGATTATTATTAAAAGATCATCTTCTCTTATGGCTCGTCGATGTCGCCATACGACCTATCGTGTACGTGTGTGTATGCGTGTACGTGTCTTTGTGTGTACGTATACGTGCACGTTTCCCCAGTTTTCTTTTCTCCCCGTTAAAGGAAAACGAAATTCGAGGGGAGCGTTCCCTTCTCTATTTCCACGGTCTTCTTTAAAACGAGAAGAAACCACGAAAGCTACTTTTTCACTGTCGGATTCTTGTATTTTTAAAGATAAAGGATAGTCCGTTGGAGAGAAAGAGAGAAAGAGAGAAAGAGGGAAAATTAAGTTGAAATTGTGGATGCTGTCCGTGAAAATTTGTTGTAGGCTGTACTTCTTTCTCGCGCGAACGAGGCCAACCGGTCGATATTATTAACGAGAAAACAGGCCGTGCTGTCTCTCTCCCTCCTTCTCTCTCTCTCTCTCTCTCTTTTTCTCTCACACTTACTCTCTCGTCTTCACAAAATGCAATGGTAGCTACGCGAGCTACGGCTGCTGCGCCGTTGCACGTAATGAGAATTTTGCCGAAAGTTTAATTGGGTCTATCATAATTTTGTACGACGCGATCAAATCGCGGTTTAATCAAGCTGCGGTTCATTACCACGAAACTCATGCTCCGCATTCGCCTTACCGATTTTACCGTCATTTCCTATAACTTGTTTCTAGAACTTGTTAATAATCTAGACTCTTTTCAGTCTCGGTAAATCCATTTTTTTCGTTTCGCCGATGTCGGTGCGGTGTTATAAGTAGCGAATTAACGTCATCGTCATTAGGACATTCACCGTCTGTGCATTTCTTTCTAAAAAAAAAAACAAATAAAAGAATTCGTTGGAGAAATTTTCAATCTCCTGAAAGTATACTCACAAATCGACTCTGCACAAGTCTCTCGAGTGAAACTTGTACCGATCTTCACCTTAATTAAATCGTAAAATTCGATACCTCGTAAATCGTTTCTTTATCTCCCCCCACCCCTCGTTATTTCCATTCGTTTACGCGAACCTGCTATTTTTCGTGGATGGCCGCTTTAAGACCCGCGATCTTGAAAATCGTTCTTCGATAAGAGCCGAGAAAATCGTATCGTTCGACTAGAACGATCCGTGCGATACGTAAGTAGCGATTAAGGTATCGATTGTCGCGCTAGGAAGAGACTCTTAGTGATTTCACCAATCGGAATATTGAATTTTATTCTAAGTGCAGGAATATTGAGGAGTTTTGTTGGAAGTATGTACTCTCTAACGAGGTTAGAGAAAATCGTTATCGATTTCGGGTTGGTACGAGGCGGACTATTACTTTCGACGTTGACGAACATCTCGTGTCTTTCTTCCTTCTCTTTCTTACTACTAATACTCTTCCTATTAATCTGCCAAGCTCGCGTAGCTACTCGAGCGAAACTCGTTTAACGAATCGACGAGAAAAATTATTTTCCCGCTCGGTTCGCCACCGTCACCACTAACACCATCGCGACAACGACAAGAATTCTTCTTCTTCTTCACTGAATTTCCAATTAGGATCGTGCTGACGATAACTTCTTTGACCGATGGAGTTCGTGCGATTATATTCCTTAGTTGAAACGGTGCCCGTCTATCGAGCTTCGAGAGACGGCAAAAACGCGAGCGCGTTCCGTTTCATTTCGTGCAAATTAGTCGAAGATTAATTTATTAACGTTATCGCGTCTCGAGCGTTTTTATCGCCTCGTTGCATATCGCGAGCCGAGAAAGTGTTAAATACTTGGATGGGTTGACGTGAGAAGTACCTAAACCCGACGACGCGTAGGTAGGCATTAGCAAAAAACTGCCGGCTCGAGGATTAGAAGCTTATAATTTTGTGACACTTCTCTCAACGAGGACGACGAAGAGGACGAGGACGACTCATATTTCGTGAGAGAATTTATCTATCGTTGTAATTTGTCTCATACATCCACCGGTACATATTGATCATTAATTATTTACTAAACGAGTTTCTTGCGGGAGTTCGAAACGTTATTAAACGAAGGAAAGCGAACGAGACGGCCAGTACCTACTTATTATTTTCCCATCGATTTTCCCGTAATGAGAAATTCTCGCATTCGCGGTATCCGTTCGTTTGACATTCATTTTGCCAGGACGTTTAATGAGATGTTTCTTTTTCCATTCCTCCGCACTCTAATAATATATAGATTTCTAGAAATTTATGAACGATAGTGAATTACAGGTTCCGTTCCGTTGGCGCGTCCATCGTTTCGGGAAAATTGTAAATTTATGGCAAGTCTTTTGACACGTTTATTTCTGACATTTATCAGCGCTACAAGCGTATACAACGATCGTTCGTAACTTTCCCCATGGGTTGGAGTATTCGCGAGAAGGGAGAAGGAAGCAAAAGAGCTAGCGATATTTAATATAACATTTTATTATCGACGCGTACCTCGTTAATTTAATTCGTATTGGCACGCACCGAAGCGGCCGCCGTTCTTCGTTTCCCCGCAGAAATCGTTTGGATAACGAATCGTCCGCGGTTCGTTCTTCGCGTTTATGCGGCCATCAGAGCGTACAGAATTTCCGCATGCGGTAGTAGATTACTGGCATTTTCGAAAATGCATTCACCGCGCCAAATTTTCGCGGTTTAAGCTCCGAGGGTGGAGAGATAGCATAAGCGCTCACGGTCGCCGCCACCGGCGTTGCTACTACTGCTGCCGCTGCTGCTGTTGCTGTTGGTGCTGTTGCTACTGGTACCGTTCACATCGATTGTTCCTCGGCCCTCCTTCTCGTCCCCTGGGAATCTCCATTGTATATGCAAATTCTACGCCACGCCGGAATCGCCGTTATAAAGTCCCACACGCGTGAAATTAAACGAAGACTTTTCGTTTGTTTGCCGTCGCCGGATATATGACCTCGAAATTTTCCTAGCGATCGGTGCACGCGAATACGCTACCGAGAATTCGAAAGCTAAGTTAGAATTGCACGAACTAACAAGGAGATTCGTTGCGGTTCGAATCAGAACCGAATACCGGAGTATTCATTTATCAGGGAAAAATTAAATATTACATCCGCTCGTACCCGGAAACTCAAGCGAAGTCGCAAATCTTTCTCTATTTTGATCCAACCGAGAACTTCGGATTCGACTTAAAAATGTATCCATGGTTCAATGTTATTCTAGATTATTTTTGAAACCGTACGATCGTTTTGGAAATCGGGAGGGAATCTCTCGAAGATATAAACGTGTCCGGCATGTCTGCGAACTTCTCGAGAAAGCACGATTTCGGAGAGAACGATAGGGGTGGAAGAGAAATGGAGCAGCAGATAGAGACAAAGCAAGAAAGTGGGAAAAGAGAAGGGAATAGAGAGGAGTAGGTAGGGGATGAACTTCTTAGCGAGCTTGTATAGCAAAGTGGAAGGTTTACTTCTCTCGCTTTTTTGGCGCCACCGACGCTCACCCGGCCGAGTATTTTATTACTCGAGCCTGTTTTTCTTTCACCCTTCGCGACAGATGCTACCCTCTTCTCGAGTCTGTCTCTAATTCCTAAACAATATCCCTCTTCCTTCCTTCCTTCCTTCGCACCTACTTTTTCTTTCCATTTAAATCGTTCCCGTCAAGCGCTCGAGCGCGTTCAGCTTTTAATGTCCTCTCGTCCGTCCAAACTGGTCGTTCGTTAAAGTCGCGCGATCCGGTGAATTTCATGATAGTTATCAAAAATGACGCACGTGGCTTTAATAAAAACCGTTTTGTGTATCCACGCGTCGAGCGCGTAACTCGACAAAGAGAAGAAAAGAGAGCAAGAGACAGAAGGGAGAGAGAAAGAGAGAGCAAGAGAAAGACAGAGAGAGAAAGACGGAAATGCGTTCAGAATAAAAGGCGACGTTTTATTCGTTCTCATTTGGTGCTGACTGCAACGCCGTTTTAACGTGAGCGTCGACTCCCTTGTTTCTCTCTATCTCCCTTTTTTCTCTTTCTGTGGAACGGACTTTACCACGGAAATTTTTTCCTATCGTACCTATTTATATATAT
>JAIFRP010000039.1:2258232-2268955 GCA_032403825.1 Odynerus spinipes | reverse complement strand
GTGCATACCTATTATATACATGGTGTCTTATTTGAATTCATTCACACGATTATCTCCCGAACTATTCATTATTAAAAAAAATGTTTCACGAGCACCTCCCTCTAGAACAAATTTGTATTTATCATAAAACGCTTCCCTTCTACCTCCGAAGCCAAGCAAGTTCTATTGGAAAATTTTTACGACTAACGAATAGTTCAGGAAATAATTGCGCGGATGAATTAAAATAAGCCACTGTGTATTTATACGCATATACACATATAGTACACCTACCACTGTAACGTGGTTATGAAATGTCACCAAAGTTTTCTTTTTTTTTACTCCCCCTTTTTTCTACTTTCCCATTTTTCGGTGCTGCTCTTCTTTTTTGTTGGTTGCTTCGTTCCGTCTCTCTACTTTTTCGTTCGTCATCGTTGCGTTGTCGTTGTCGCAAAAACGTCAGAGAAAACTTGCTCGCGCTCGCCTCGTCACGGTCGCCGGGCGTAATCTCGTTAATCATACCGACTGTTTCGTACGTGCGTGATAATTTAGCTCGGGCTGTATCATCGCGGTTAAACGGTCGCCTCGTTCTCCGTGAAATAAAAAAAAGGAAAACGGAAAAAACGTATCGGTCGAAAGTAGGTCGACTCGTTTAGGCGAACATGTATGCTTGTACGTATGCACGGACGTACAACGTACGTACGTATGTACGTCTATTGTATATGTACATACATATAGATACATATGTATGCATACCCAACCTATCAAATTGTCCCTTACGCTGGGCCGCGCCAACTATTCGCGTTTTGGTTAAACTTTCCCCCTAACGTTGGTGTTCGCTAAACGTATGTGAGTAAATTGCACCATCTCGAACAAGGCACGTAGCAGACATTGGCAAGGTAGGGCATTGCCTTGGAGCCTCGAAACGGTTTAACCCAAAGTGCGGCCTATTAGAATAGATTGAACTTTGAATACTCCGTCGTCCGAGTTCAAAGGCTTCGGGTTTAACTCGTCTTAATCCTCGAATTTTAAATACCCTCTTCGATGAGGTTTTTTAACTGATTGGGCAAATTATAATTTCTTTTTTACCGGATCAAATTTGGTTAACGACTTGTAACCTTCTCGTTTACATAGTCACGCTTTTCCTTTCGGAAGAAGAAGGGAAGATTCTTTTTTTTTTAAAGGAACAGCGAGATTTTGTTCCTCCTCCCTTTCGGATGATCGATATTAAAATACGTCATCGAGTGGTACACAATCGACAGTGGTAAATGTTAAGATAGAAATTAAACCTCAAGATTTATGGGATCAGGACTGTGAGTAAGTATTCTGAGCGATCGACGAGTGTACAGTTCGATAAATTAGACGTATTTTAAGATACCAATTAAACAAATGATTTATTTCTATTTCGGAGTACAATGAAGTACGAAAACTTAATTTCGATAGCACGTGACACGAGTCGTGACCGAGAGGCGGTCATGCCGGGAGAATACAAGACTTTAATGACTGAGTGGGGTGATGCGATTAGATTAAGGTTTAGATAATATGAAACATCAACCCTCGTAGCAAGACCGTGGACGTGACGTGCCTTATATCGGCTTGGGGATGCTTGTGAAATTTTGATGTAGTAGGTGAGGAAAACGAGAACGGTCCTACAACATATCGACCAACCAATCGATCAATTATTGATCGATATGTAATCTCGAAACGTTATTCATTAGATTTAAGACACGATTTCGTTTCTTATCATTTCTTTCTTAGTAACCCAATAACAGTATGTATTTATTAATTATTACGAATTACGTCAGGTAAAAATTGTTTAGTTATCGAAGCTTCGAGCATGATAAATAGAAAGAGTTTGAAAAAATGGAAAAAAGAATCGTTGTTCGCTCGATATCGGTAGATGAAACCGATAGAACATTTTTTTTCACCTTTTATTCAATTTGATACCCTCGTTTACAGATCTCATCGTCAATCGGATCGATGTACGTCACTTTTCTATTCATTTTAACGTATTTAGCGAAACTTCTTTCGCAAACGTAATTTAATTTATGAAAATATGCATGGAAGTCCGGCAACGCGTTAGTGGCTGGATAAGTTGCAGTTACAGAAAGTCCGAAAGTTGGCGCAACCCTTAAGGGAAGAGTTAAATTCCAATATTAGCATTGCTAGAAAATTGAGATAAGAGTTTGTGGCCGTATTAATTCAGTGCGAAATTTTATGCTTTATACTATTAAATTTAATGAATGCAATAAATTAACGTTTGTCCACGTTTCTCTTCTTTCAAATCTCATGCGACGTTCGCGCTATTATTTTGTTTCTGGTAGTTACTCGGAGGAGGTGTAAGAAAATTAAAGAGGGATTTTTAAACACGCGGTCTTGTAACTTTCTAAAACGTGTTGGAGAAAGGAGTCGAGACGAGCGGATTGCGTGTAAGTGGAAAAAGTGGCTTAAGATTAGCCGAAGGCTAGGAGGTTCATGATTCGCGTTGACCTCGAATATAATGTATATTACAAAGACGTTAAAAAATATGACTAATTGGGAGTTGTGCCGTGGCCACAATGAAGCTGCTCTTTTTAACCTCAATTACTCGGTTCGTCTTTGCGTTGGCTGCCCTTTCCTTTTGAGGATACCGTTTCGCATAAAGCGATTCGTTACTCGGAGAAACGTCGAGATATATAACTATTCCGGCAACCGAGAAATCCCGGGTATGTCTTAATCTCGGCAAACCACGAATAATCGCTTTTCGACTTTCTCGAGCGAGATCGAGTTGTTCTCTCTTAATTTTTATTTTCATTTTCCTTATTTTCTCTTTCCTTTGCGATTCAACTTTTCATCCGATCAACTTTATCTTCTATCCCGTGCCATTTGACCCGGCGGCCGCGCGCGATTGAAAAGAGCAATTAATTAAGAGCGACGTAACTTTTGTTTCGATACCCGGGCGAATTCGATGAAACAAGAGAATAAACTTCGATTTTTATTCCCGGTCTCGACTCGATTCGACGCGAATATCATAAAAATTCCACATTGTTTCGTTATTACTATTCAATTTTCCTCGTTTATACAAAACACTTTGGAAATAATTTATCCGGTTTTCTGAACCGAACTAAATCAAAATAATTAACGATTCTACTTGGCGAGCAATCGTCAACGAGTCCAATAATTCTCCGGCGAATTCCGTGTCGCATTAATACTCAGTTTCGCGCGCACGTATTAATCGTCTTTACGCGAGATCGATCGTTTTACAGTGTACCACGCTACGTTACGTGTTTCGAGAATAATACAAGTTATAAGAGTTAGGAAAATGCAGCTAGCGAATTTAGAAATCGCCTCTTCGTAACATCCACGCCAGCCGTATACCGAAATAATTCGTTTTATTATAAAATAATAGTTTTATTTTCGGGTATGCGAAATGATAAATGACTACCGCCGCGGAACATTTACGTTCGCGGCGCGCTGGTAAACGTTGCGATTTCTATAAATTCATTTATTTTAAAATATTCAATCTACGCGATTGCACTCGGCAAGTGTGCATTTTACAAATGTCCGGTGATTTTTCTTCCTCCCTCCTTCCCTTTCTCTCTATTTTTTTTTATGCTCGTTATTTCAAGTTACCTACCACTGCTACACTTTGTTCAGTTTTATTTAATCTTTGTCGTTTAATTGAGATCGTAATTTAACATCTGTCTCTGCTATTTTATTCAATAACATTTAGGTAACAACGCTGCTTTCATTCTGGAGTATGCATCACCCTACATAAAGTTTCTTTTAATCTCGAGAATCGTGCAGCCATTTAGAATTGAAATTTTACTCGATACGCTAGAACTCGCATAATTATATGACCGTTACTGTAAGTTCCGCGTCGTAGTTCTCGCGAATAAACGAATAATAAACGCGCACAGCCTCGAATCCGCTCCGTTCCGTTGTCGTTCTCTGATTTTATTATTTCAAAATTCATTAACTCCACGTACGTGTTACGTACGTACACTACCATCGGCACCCTCATCCGATCGTGTTAATATTCGGACTGACGCGTCCAATCAAAGCGTCACCGATAAAACCTTAATACTTTTGTCCATGACGTTTTCATTTCGCAGCATTTGGTAGCATAAAGGTGGACACGCTTTAATACCTCGTCTGCGTCGATGCCGAACGGGCTTCTCCAATCTGGATTAACGGAATCCCTTTTTTCAGATCATTACCACCCGTTTGCGAACACATCGAACAATACACATCGATAATGATCGTTTGTAGCCTGATACGCGTTGACCAAAGAAGTCTCGATGGTATCAAGAAAAAAAAAATGATGAGAGGGATAAAGATCTTAAATGTCTGATTCCGTTCCCTTTAATCCGCTCGTTACATCCAACATAGTCGAGGTTTTTGAGGATAACGAAAAAAGAGGAGCTTCCTTCTTGTGGCTGCTGCTAAAAACAGCTTTGAATAAAAACAAAAGAGAGAGGGGGGGGGAGAGAGAGCGTCCTTTTCCCTCGGTTTATCGAACGGCTCGTGTGGTTCGTTCTATCATCGCACCGTCTCACCTACTTTCCCCATTTTCCTCGAGCGCACTCGCGACCGTTGACGCGTATTACGAGATAGTGACAGAGAGAGAAAGAGAAAGAGAGAGAGAGAGGGGAGGGGGAGAGAAAGAGAGACAACAAAATACTATTTGCACGGAAACGCGGAGAAGGCTCGCGATTCGTGGTGACCCCCTACGTAAACAAGCTCGTTTGTCCCGCTTAACATAATCCGTTTTGTAGGATTATCCCCTTATTATGTCTTCTGTTACACCACTTAGTGCCGAGTTTCTGGCAAGCTTACATCCAACTCGGCCAACGAGCACAACCCGTAATTTGTGGCTGTCGCTTTGCTACGCCTCATCTACGCCGATGAACGTAATATTTCGGAGTATGACGACGTCAAACGACGCATGCACGATAACGAGATACGATATCGTCGAGAGAGTCCAGGCTAGCGTGAGCTCACCCCGTGTCTTCATCGACGTTACATACGTACACATGTACGTAGTATGTAGAGGAGAGAGATAGAGAGAATTAGTTTCGACGAACCTTCTCTCTCTCTCTCTCTCTCTCTCTTTCTCACTCTCATTTTGATGGACGTAATAAAGAGCGTCGATAATCGTCAAAAAGTCGAGAGAATAATGTTCGGTCACGTGACTCGGCACGGTTTGCGATAAAAATCGTTTCTCTCCCCGATCCCCGTCCCATCCTCTTGCCCGTAGTCGATAAATAATAACGATAATAATAATAGCGATAATAATAATACGCTAAGGGGTGGTCTCGATCGAGACACGATGTGTTGTGGAAATGTGAAATGGAATAGGATAGATTGGTGGCGGTGGTGGTGGTGGGTCCCGATCGATCATCGAAATCTAGCTCACGATAATTTCAGCTCGCCGGACGTACTATATATACACCTATGGAGGTAAAGGTGGAAGCGTCTCGGGAGAAACAGCTCGCGACAATGAAGGCAAAGTATAAAAGCTTCGGCTGTAATGAGTTCTTTCCTTCTTCTCTTCTTCGTCTAGGACGTCACACAGAAGAAGAGAAAAGGGGGGGGAGAGAGAGAGAGAGAGAGANNNCAAGTGGTTTGCATGAGCATAAACCTCGATGTGTGCCACGGTTCCGAGAGGGGGCTGGATAAGGGATGGGGGGATGGGCGAGGGTGGAAAAAAACGGAAGGTGGTAAAGAACGAGGCAAATATGAAAGGATCCACCCTTGACTCCACTTATTCATTACTTACGGTACACGTAACCCGTTAAGGCGGTACTCACTGTTATTTGTGGTCGAAAGAAGTGGTACAGGGGTGCTTCCCTGGATTGCGCTTTGCTCGTAATTACAGTACGACGCTTAATTATTGCGAACGCGCGACAGGCTTAGGGATAATCGGTTGACGAACGTGGGATAAAGGGCTCGACTTATTTTTCAAGTTTTGCGAATCGATCACTAGGATATATTACGTATGACTATGGATCGGATGTTCGAACATATCGACACGACGCGATATCTCACTTGGGAGGGTTCGTTTAACGATCGAGCGAGGAGAAATAAATGAGAGGAAGGATCTCGAGGTAGGAAATAAAATTGATTTTCATCCGGCCCTTCGGTCTCTATCCTTCTCGCGCAGTGTTCCGTAGATATGGTCGAGGGGTGGAGGAGAGGGGGTCTATGAAGAGTGTGTGTCACTCGTTAGAGAAACGCTTCCAGTAGCTCGACGCGCCAATGGGATCGTTAGTGGAAAGCGAGATCGGATTTCGAACAGTTCGCCGGAGCTTAAAGAGAGAACGCTCAGCAAAGCGTTTTCGTTTTCCCCGAAGGATCGAACCCCACGATGGCGATTTTCCCAGGTTAGATCAATTAAATCCGTGTTAATGTTAGTTCGGTTTGTCCTAAAACGGAGAACGTAGAACTTAGGTCCGAGAATGTAACCAGAATGGTTACGATCTTTCTCCCTACCTCCTCATTCTCCTCTTACTCCTCCCTCGCTCTTTCTACGAACAACGTACAAGCTGAATTTAAACTTTGAAATTCGATTAAATCTTCGAATTTAACGTTACCGCACGGACGTAAACGTCGGTTGTATACGCGCGAGCTTCCGGATGGTCAACATTTTCCGAGCACTTAAAGATTCGTTTAAACGCGCGCAACGATTTTTCGTATAATTCGTTGTTACGTTATGTAATGTGGTAAACCATTTTGAATTCGCGCGCTAATAGCTCGAGTGCGAGCGGCAAGCGATCGTCTTAAGGCGATGATTATTGACGACTCCCGAAGACGCCCGAAATTATTCGCGCGACACGATACCGCGTGCAGTCTTTTGTAAGAGACCAAACCTTTAAGTCTATGCTAGTGATTATTAAAGTCTTTATGTTTAGTCCTGACGAGTGTTTTTTTCTATAACTAACCGAGAATCCTACATTTACAACATTAAACACTACAGTAAGTGATTTTTCTTCCCGAAAGATACTTCCACGTTGTTCGTATGCGTTCGAGTACATACTCGTGTCGGCTTGCGGTACGTTTCGCACGGTCGTCGTGTTACATCTCGCTCCTCGTTACAAAGCAGGTCAAAATAACGCGTATTCACATCTCGGGGTGGATTTCAGGCGGCGCACTCTTCGCTCGTCGTAAAGACCTCTCGAGCATTTTCGAGAAGGTAATCCTTGTTCTAACAGTCAGGCAATATCGGTTCGTTGCTCATTAGTAAGCTAACGTGTACATCGGTATATTCAGTACGCGATCGCAAATTGTACGCTCGGAAATGTGAGGATAACGAGGCGTTCCTGCGCCTATATCGTCGACGTATTGTACACGACAACCCGTGTGGGATAGGTAATGCACGTACCAACGAAATGGCACGAACTTCCTTCCGAAATCGTAACCGAGGAAGCTGTTTGTTTTAAGTTTCCGTTCATCGTGGATCCGTTTCGACATTCCACACGTGTTCGATTATTATTCGAGCGCGGCCTACCCTCGTACTTTCTTCGTTACATTTTTCTTTTATTATTTAAGGCAGAGATTTTCAATCTTTTATACTTCACGTGCTCCCTGGGAATATATACGTATGTATCTGGCGTACCTTTTGCATAGATAAATATGATAATAGAAAGAAATCGAATTTTGGTATTCATAAATTAAGATTATATTATATCGATAAATATTATAATTATAATCATAACGTATCAATAAACTGTAATTACTCGAAGAGTGATATCAAGTTTATATCAGTTATTAGATTTAGCGACTTTTGAGCTCTGACGGTGCGTACCTCCAAAAGTTTTACCACGTATCCTATCAGGGGTACCGCACCGTGAGAATTCCTGATTTAAGGTTTCTTAGGCTTACTTTATAGCTTTTGTAATACTCGCTATACTTCTTTTTATCAATTCTTCTCTTCCCATTCCGTTTATCCATAACCGGTACTACCCGCGTTTTCATTACTATTCATAAAATAATAAATTACGTCTGTGTCATCGTTTGACCCAGTTTCCTCTTGTTCGTCCAGCGTAGTCACGATCTTAACTCGCGTAAGTTAGTATCCGAATTGCTCAACTTGGGGACGAGACGATAGGTATTATGTATATAGTAACATTTTGGAAGGACGTTAAATTATTAGTCACGTAGAAATATGCGACGAAAGTGAATCTCGATGGAGTAAGCGTATTTATAATAATAATCGACGGATGAACGTAGGAATTCGAGTAAGTTTAGTATTCGAGTATACCTATATGAATATCTATAAGTAATACCTACGCACGTTTTCTCGTCGCGTTAGCCTCGGGGCAAAAATCGAACCATTCGATTTCGTAACGGATAAGACGAGTCGATTTAAAGGGGAGACCAATGGTATTGAATATCATTCGAAATTTTCGTCTCGATGAAAATAAATTTCTCTAGGCGCAATTTTCCCGTGGCTCTTTCTATACGCCCGCTAACCGATTCTCGCCGAGATCGATTCCATTCCATCGGAAACATCGTTGCTCTTTACGCTTTTCATCCCACGGGAAAGTTTAAGGTTAGCGTTCTCTTTCTCTCTCTCTCTCTTTCTTTCTCGCCCGAGTTTTTAACGTCTCGCGCGAGTGCCATTTTCAAAATTGGATTTCGATCGGTCGAAAATGTTTTCCAGCTTCGGCGTAATTAGAACGGAGGGCACATTTTTTTTTAGAAAGTACTCTCCGCGTTTTTACGGGCTTTTTAAAAAATTTCTTTCAAGTACATCAGAGGTACGCAGTTACGGTAAAGTTAATGACGCATTTCTTGATCTCTTGTTGTTACTATCTCTATATATTGTACGTATATTTACATATAATATACGTATACGCGCGTATTTTTTCTTTCTTTCTTCTTCTCCGTCGTCTTTTCGCGATCCCAATTTGCTTTTTTCCTTCCCTTTCCTTTCCTTACTTCCTTCTCCTCCCTTAAATTCCTTTTTTCCCTGCGATATTCCTTCGGCTCTCTATTTTCTACTTTTCTCTCCATTTTAACTGTCTCGAACTTTCACAATTACTTAACCGACTCTCTTTCCTCGTTTCCTCTCTTACGTTCTCTCAGTTACTTTACTACCACACGTCTCCGAGAGCTTTTGTATTTGGATGCCGCCGAGAGACGTGAAAGTTCATAGAAAGTATATGACACTTTTCTTTCCGTATTTTAATGAGCTTTCGCGCAACTTTATTTCCAGGCTGACTTCGACGGCAAATATCCGTGTAATAATTTCCCGAAGCTCCGACCGGGAAAATCCTTTCGATGGATGGAAAGTAACTATCTCTCTCTCTTTATGTCTTTTTTTCTTTTGCAATGCAATTTCGCGTGTAAACTTTTATCATCGACGTATGTACCTTTGCTCTTTGAATCCTCGGAACGTCCGTCCCGAATTTGACGATGAGTCGTTTTAATCACTCAACGGTTATTAATTATCTCCCTCTTTCTATCTCTCTCCCTCTTTTTTCTTTCTCCTTTCGTCGTCTCCGCGCACCATTACCGTCTTTGTTCGCTCTTTTATTCTTTCCCCCTTTTTTGCTCCCTTCATCCCACTATCACACTCTCTCTCCCTCCCTCTCTCTCTCTCTCTCTCTCTCTCTCGTCTCACGAGGGATACCTTCGATTTTTATTTTACGTGAGCGTATACGTGTATACAGCCGCGCGGAGACACATTAACTCGCGAGTGCTCTCGGGTAGTGCCCAGAGAATAACAGCCCCTTGCATTTCGTTCTCGATGTCTCAGCTTGGCTAAAGGCATGCTCATAGCTCCGAGTTGAAAGAGCGGAAGAAAGAAAGAGAAAAAGAGAGAGGGAAGAGAAAAAGATTGCTTCTTTTCCGAAAGAGTTTCGCAGTTTAACGACCATTCGGTCGAATTTAGCCGACACTGCTCTACACCGTACTGCATTCAGCGAAACAACTCGAGGCCGAAGAATAGAAAGTTTAAGAAGATTGCTGTTTACGTAATCTCTAAACTTCACGTCCCAACGAGTAAGGGGTTGGCTTCTTTCTATTTACGCGGAATACTTTTTCATCGGTTTTCTTCGCGCGAGACGGATGACATTCTGTAACAATACGGATTACCTACCCGTGTTTGCATACGGATAACGAATAAACAAAGATCGCGATAATAGACGTTTCGATTGAAAATTCTGTATTGACAGAACGCAATCCTATTACGAGTATCGATTGTGCCTGCAGGTTGGCGTATACCTCACGTATCAACTTTATTCTTTATTCTTTGATTCGTGCAAGAAAATAATCGAAGAGATCGAAGTAAAATAGCGCGTCTATGTTAAAATAGATGTATCAATTGGTTTCTTCGAATCAACTCTCATTATTTCTCGATATATACCTAGCTCCCGATTTATACGAACAATGGCTCTTCGATCGAATACCTACCTACTTACTTCCGCGCGTACACTTTACAATCGAATAACGAGTAATCCTGAATACTTATCTACTTCCTCATGCGCGTGAGAAGCATTTGGAAGACGGGTTTAAAGCGTATAAACTCTCGTCGAACTATTTCGACAATTTTCTTGTCCATCTTCCTTTCGTTACGCGACTTCCTCCTCCTTCTCCTCCTCCTCGGAGACAAAGAGGTGTACGAGTTCTAATTCGAGTAACGCTCCGTCAAAGTTACAAATTGTGCTCCGCGTTTTCCCGTTCAGTCTTACTTGACGAGTACTTTTAATTACACGCGGAAGCTCCCTTCTTACGAAACGAAGTTTAAGTTTCCACGATCGAG
>JAIFRP010000039.1:2228256-2239184 GCA_032403825.1 Odynerus spinipes | reverse complement strand
AGAGAGAGAGAGAGAGAGAGAGAGACAGAGGGAGGGAGTGAGAGGCGAATAGAGTGAAAGAGGTAGCTGGTAGATCGACGGTTAAAATGGAGTCTAGCACGGTGGTTGAGCGCGTGTTCGCGCACGCTAGACCACATTCCGAGTTTCGTGGGTCCGCTCGAACGGAACGAGAAAGCGTCATTGTTCTTACGAAATGGTATCGAAACACGCGAGATCTCCGAGGGCGAGTCGTTAAACGAGCTCCCGCGATCGTTAACGCGTTAATGGAGTTAGACGAAAGGTAGGGTGTCTCGCGAAGAGCAAGTAGGCAAGCAACGAGCTTTGCAATGTTCCGAACAGCTTCGAACAGTTAGCACGAGCCGCTGTCCGATTCTCCATAAACAAGCCAATAAAATTAACGCTCGTAAAGGGATTAGGACGCGTTCGCGGGAGGATAACGCCCCGACGGAAGTCGAGCCGCACAATGGCTCGGCACGCACGGACAATGGACCACTCGGATAACCCAAATCTGTCGGACGATTCGCATCGCTCGCTGCAGGATGTTGCTGCTATTGCTGCTTCTCGTTCGTTGCCAAGAAAAGGGGGGAACGTCCGGGCCGCGAACTGCGAGAAGATTCCAGACTCTCCGGGGACGTGGAAAGAGAACTCTCTACTTTCTCTCTCTCTCTCTCTCTCTCTCTCTCTCGCTTACTTACCCGGGATAAGAAGAGATACGCGTGCTCTTTTTACTTCTCTTTTATATAATATCAAGTGTAGGAAATGCAGTAGCGTTTCGAGCTTCGTGCATGTATGTACTACATACGTATACCTACCTACGTATATAGCGCGCACGAGTTTGTACGCTGGAGAGGCAAATTTGTTCACGATTTTTCCAACCGTCCCCACCGCAACCCTACCAACTCTCCTTTTTGTTTACGTCCACGCGAAACCGTACGTTATCTGTTCGTCGCGTTTACGTAATCTCATGGATTTAGGGAAAGGGGATAGTCAAAATCTAGTAGCAAAGCTAGGGAAGTTAATCTTTCTTACGTTAGACTACAGCGATATCTAAAACGGGTGCAGTTACTTTCGACGATAACCAGATGAGATAGCTTCCTTACCTCGGCATCCGAAACGGTTCTGTCTGCCAAATTGCGAACTTTGCAGTGCAAGAAAGCCGTGCCACCCAACTGTACAGTGACGTTCGAGACGGTGTTGTTGTCGTTCGCATCGTTGATCCTTTGTAGCTCATCTATGTTGCTCAGCCACAGCGCTCTCCAGTCTGACGGTATGTTGTAAGGTATGCGTCGATCTGAAAGGAAAAGACCTGACGGTGGAATAACGTTAATATCATTTTTTCTTTTTATCGAAACGCCTTCTTCGACGTAGGTATAGGTACACATAAAAGAAAGAGGCGGAGGGACATTTCCGCGAGACGCGATTTTAATAACCGCGTGTTAGCTGTCGCATGCAGGAGATATCGTATTGGAAATAATATCCGAGAGAACGTAAGGTTATGTCGCTTGAAATTTGTACGTTCTCCTGTATCTCCTCTTCCTCGTTGTGTAGCTCCAACGTGCCTTACAAAAATGCTCTCGCCGGAGATAAAGCGCGACGATTTCTTACGGGACGCGCGTACATTCGTTCGGCTGTTACGTAAGACGAGACTCGTGGGATACACCGATTGAAAAGAAGAAGAAGAAGAAGAAGAAGAAGAGAAAGAAGAAGAAGAAATCTTGTAATTCGTGAAATCGAGCAAATAAAGGTATACAGGGTGGTCCACGTAACTTGGTCACCTCGAATAATTCCTAAAATAGGCGTTGTATGAAAAAAATGTTTAGACAAGAGTTGCATGGTCTCGAGGGGCACATTGTGCGGTGAATTTTTTTTTTTTTTAATAGGCGGAGGCGTTTCGGAAATTTCTTTAGTATTCTTAAATTTTAGATTCTTTAGTATTTCGGTATAAAAAATATAGCATTCCATTTAAGATAAGAAAGTTGACCTTGACATCTCTGAAACGCCTCCACCTATTAAAAAAACATATTCACCGCACAATGTGCCCCTCGAAACCATGCAACTCTTGTCTAAATATTTTTTTCATACAACGTCTATTTTAGGAATTATTCGAGGTGAGCAAGTTACGTGGACCATCCTATATAATACTATTTACAACGTATATCAAAATAGTTATTACAAATATACCTCATTTTTGGCAGGTTAAATTCTATATCTTTCGTGAATGTTTTTTTTTAGGACGTCGGCCATAAAATAAAATCAAACCGCGATAAAATGTAAGCCCGTTGGAACGATAGGAATGAAAATTCCATACTTTTATAAATCTTTCCTCTGGAAAGATGGAATCCTTACAGTGGAAACGATTCCTCGTGATGCTAAGAAAATGTGATTCTATCGTGAGCAAAGCTGGCCGTATATACTCTTATGTCCATGTACGTATATCGATACGTATACACACACATACCGACCAAGTATAGACGGTATAAATTTTTGAGGAATCCAACGTATCTCATGGCATCGGCCAGGTGATTTAGGATGTTTGCCTTCGACGCCGAATTACGATTCGAGGGGACTCTCCGAGTAGGTTCGCGTGGAGAAGTACGCGAACCTCCCATCCCACCCACTCTTCTCTCCCTTCCTCTTCCTGACCTCATTTGAATAATCCATAGATACGTAACCGTGGTACATGCCTTTTACCTCGTTTTTAAAAGGCTACGGTGCCGCGATAAAGTACGTTGATCTCACGGTATTCGAATGCATCTTACTTTTTTCCTCTTTACTTTTTTTACGTTTTCTACGTATTGCAGTTAGTATTATTAACTTTAACGAACAAATGTTAATTTTAAATACAGT
The DNA here is from genome assembly GCA_032403825.1 of Odynerus spinipes. NCBI lineage: Eukaryota > Metazoa > Arthropoda > Insecta > Hymenoptera > Vespidae > Odynerus > Odynerus spinipes. The sequence goes on along the minus strand of JAIFRP010000039.1, from coordinate 2,236,337 downwards.
TCGAGAAATAGATCCACCCATTAACGAACATGGTACGAGCATGTAGTTACATCAGCGGGGATGATTCGTACATGTCGTGATCATGCTCGTATCTCTGCAAATACTCTGCATGTTCCTGTATTTCCAGCGTTCGAAATGCCTTCGTCGCGATTTTGTAGCGTTAGATTATCGGGAATTTTGAATTCTCTTGAATCACGGCATCAGCTTTGTATTTTAATAAGAAGATCTTTTCGTGAATTAATTTATATTTTATTACTAATCAGTCCGTACTGTTTTCTCTCTCTCGATAATATAGATTAGACTCTCTACAATGAACGGAAACACTTACCAGTTAAAAAGCTAAGTGAAATAAATTTTCTACCGCTTCCATACATATATGCACGTCTGTGTGTACATATGTTTACACACAATCTGGAATTAAGCATCGTAGGTACCCACGCGTTTCGTCTTGCACCGGCGGCCAAACTCGATCGAATTGGATTCTCGCTCGCTCGCATAGCCAGCTAGCTAGGTAATTGCCGTACGTCGCGTTTCTCGTCACGCCACGTTGCCCCGTCGATTTAACATAACCGCTCGGCGACTTCGATAAATCTCCGGAACGCTTGACGCGTCTCCGAGCGATAGAAAATCGCGTGCTGGAGAAAATAAGAGAAAGAGAACGAAAGAGGGAATGGGGTTGGAGAGAGAAAGAGAGAAAGAGAGAAAGAGAGAGAGAGAGAGGGAGGGGGAGAGAGCCGACTAGATCCACATAGAACTAGAAGGAGAAGGAGGAGGACCCGTATCGAGTCGAACGCGTTCGACGATGTACATATGTGAAATAAAACGCGCTAGATACGCGTACCACCACGACATTCATGTACCAAAAGTAGGGGCTTGCAAAGGAGGGTTGAATGTAGGGGGTGAGAGGTGGAAGGTTCGAAGCAGTCTCGGTGCATCGATTGCACGCAGAAATTTCTCCGTGCATCGGCGACGAGGCGGCGCGCTGCATGCGCTCTTCTCACCCCCCTCCTCCGAAGTTTCAACCCTCTCGTCGCCCACTCCTCGGTACCCTCTTCGCAACCCCCTTTAACCAGCTCACAATCGGCCCCGACCATCTCCAGGCTCTCGCTGCTCCGCTCGCGTGCGTCTCCCGTCTTGAATTCGATTGCCGCTTGAAAAGTTTATCGCACCGAGTGCACGTCTAGGCGTTCGTTCGCGAATAAACAGACGAATGAATCGAATTTCCAGAGTTTCGTGCTCGCGAACGTAGGAAGGAACGAAGGAATAGGGGAAGAAAGGAGGAAACGCGTTCGCGTATTACTGTCTCATTTTTTTCTTCACATTTCTTACTCTTCTTATCTTTTCCGTTCAGTTTCTCCTCGTGTCTCGGCACATCCGATGACGTATTCATGGAAAATAATGGCATAGAAATGAGCGAAGGATATAAGATGAATCATTGTGGGAGGAGGGAGAGAAATGGGAAAATAAACAGCACGGATGTAGAAAGAAAGAAAAAGAGAGAGGAAGTATCTACCTTTTTTTTCTATCTAATTTACTCTCCTCTCATTTTCTTCTTTACTTTATTTTACCTTTCCTCTCTTCATCTCTCTTTCTCTTTTGGACTCGGCCCGACCGGGGGTGATAATCGTATAAGCGCGAGCGTCGCTTTGAGAGCACCTACGGTTAAATATCGCATGGATAGGTAATTAAAGGTATATTCGAGAGCAAAATTGCAATCGGAGGAAGATTAGCGGAGAGTGCCGAGCATAAGCGCAATCATCTGGCCACGTTTGCTCGTGCGATTAAAAGTGTGCATAGTTACATGGTCGTAAGGGTTTCAATGGAATTAGGATATTTTAACGAGGGTTAGGGATCGTCCTTGATTGCGGTGGTAGTCGCTATCGTTCCCGACGTCGTCGTCGACGACACGACGATGACGACGATGACGACGACGATGACGACTCGGGGAGAAAATTGCTCGGGATCAAAGGCGTGCTTCGATAACCGAGCTGATGAAACAATGGGAATCAAATCGCTGCGGGCGCTTTTGATATTACACGTTCAAACACGATGCTCGAAGAGGCTTTCTCCGTTCAATGCTGCACCGTACGGCCGATCACACCGACGATTCGAGCTAATGCACGCACGATGAGCCTGTCTGCCAATTTTTCCCTTTGCGGGTTAGATCGTTAGTTTTCCGTCACGCGTGGTTTTTATTCTTAAGTTAGTAAATTTGTCTGGTTCGAGTAACGACAGAAGTTCAAACACTGAGCGTCATGTCACTCAAATATGGGTGACGTTTAAGCTGCGTATTCAATTTATTTATGTATACTGAATACGTAGGTATTCGGTACAGCGGAATCAATAATAAAACGAAATTATTAAAAATTATATTAGATCTACTAACTTTGGAAGAATTAACTTTCCTAGAATCACTGTCAGCTATAGAAATATGTATGTATGGTGAAAGTTGATAATACTGGATTGTAACATAAAGAAGTCCGGTTATATTGAATATTTGTTTATTTATTAACAAAAGTACAGAATTACATTTAATCAACTATATAATTTCTATTATTATTTATGGCAAATTTTACATTTGAAAGGCAATTGATTGACGCGTTTATTTCAAAGAAAATTAAGCAATCTTTGCTTTGGTTACCAAAAGTTTGTTTGAAGAGAACAGCAATACTTTTTTAACTTCATTATTCATTCGTTGCAAACATAGTATTGCAGTGGCATTTATAACGAGTTGAAAATTAACAAGATATCACGAAATATCTCGCAGTTAGCAGTGAACGTATTAATACCATCGAAATCAAATTGCTAGAATTAGAACATCTCTATCGTTACAACCAAACTTAAATATTTATGTGACAATCTAATAATTCTTTAAAGATCTAAATGTAGAAGGAAAATTAACTTTTAATAGTACCCAACTTATTTAACGAATGAAGTTTCTTGTCATAGCATGTGTGTCTTTAAATATGCATTTCTCCTTTTTTTTTTGGATATTACGAAATTTTAATATTTTTTTTGTATCACGCTCGACATACTGTTGGAAAAGATAATTGCGCAATTGTATCATGATATTTGTATCACTCGAAACGTTGTCTCTAGCTATTTCCGAAGCGAATTATTTCAATCGCCCTGAACCGAATATTTGTAAACGTTTTCGAAAGAACGAGTTAATATTTTCAACGAGAGCTATTTTACTGCTCGACCTAGATCGCTTCGCCGAGTTACGAATGCTACGACACGAAATATCATTAATTCCACGGTTGGTGGAAAAAGAACGGGGAAAAAAAGAAAGAAAGAAAGGAGCGAATCTCTCTTTTCCTCTTTCTCTTTCTCTTTTTCTCTCGCGGCGGTGTATTACTACCGTGAAATCACGACGGTGGCGAATCTTAAATTTCTCCCGGCGTAGAAAATATAATATTTAAGATAGTGTGCGAAAACGCGAGCGGAAGTAACGGAATAACTGGAAGCTGGTGAGGAGAGGATGGCGGGTGGTATGTTGGCTAGGTAAAGGTAAAGAGAAAGAGAGAAAGAGAGAGAGGGAGAGAGACAGAGAGAGAGAGAGAGAGAGAGAGAGAGTATGCATGGTAGAACCAAAATGTTACCGTACACTGTGGCATTACGTCTGCCTATCTGCTACGACCGCCTTAAACGTGTCGTTCGGTGCCACCACCTGCATACATACATATAGTTTGCATAGGAATAGGATCCGCCATTCCGCGTGTGGTCTTTCCTTCGTAAAGAAGCATACTCTATGCAGATGGCTATCCTCTATATCCACTTGCTTGTATCCAAAATTCGACAAGGTATTTTCTTGGTAGACCCTTACCTTTCACTTTGGACGATCGGCACGTTCCAAAATGTCTCTCCAAACCTCTCTCTCTCTCTCTCTCCTTCTCTCTCTCTCTCTCTGTCTTTCCTTTGCCTTTACCTTTACCTTTAGCTATCCCCAAAATTTGACATGGTTCGTTATAACGTATCCTACATATTTCTCCAACCGCCCAACGCAACCGATCGTCGTTCTCCGTCAAAGTTCACTCCGACATTCCCATACGTGGTGTATCCCGTAATATTTGTTAATCCTCCAACGTGCTTTTAATAACGAACCGTATATCTCCGGTGCTTCGCGCAGCGAGCACATTTTCTAAAACTCCCACGAGAACGTCCGGACATTTGTCAAAGTTTCGTAACGACATCGTACTTTGTTTCGAATTTCAAAACGAGCCGGTGAGTGGTTCTCCTTTATAAAACAGTAGCTAACCATGGGCAGCCATTGCACTTGGCGAGGAGGACGATGATAAAATAAGAGGTAACTTTTCTTTTATCCGACGAAAGCAGTTCGTTTCATTAAAGATGATTTTACGGTTCTTTCTTTTTCTTTTCCGTATTTTTTTTTTAAAGAGAATTATGTACTCTCCTAATGAGTATGAAATGTACGACAGGAAATGGGCCAGTGTAATGTTTTATTCTTATGTTTCTTTTTCTTTTTTCTTTAAGAAAAGTAGAGTTCCTTAAGGTTTCTCTTTTTCTCTCTCTCTCGATCTTTTTTCCTTTTTATCTTTCTTTTCATTTCTCTTGTTCACAAGATGCATGCGCGCACGTGAAGATCTCTGGTAACCGTACGAAAGGGTATTATAATAAACAAAAAAGAAAAATTATTAGACGAGAGGACGGATTGAAATTTCTTCACTTCCATTTTAAAACTTCGTCGTCGTTCGAGTGGCCGCGGAGTATAATGCTGGAAAGGAGGACTCCCCCCCTCTCTCTCTCTTCCTCTCGTGCTTCCTTTGAAACTTAAGTTAGGAGCATCGTTTTTAAAGTTCGAAGAACCCTGCGGGCTGAGAACGTAATTAAATTTGATTTCGCGAGCAAAGATTTCTTTAATATTGAACGTCGGGCATAGAAAGCAACGCACGATGAGGGGAGAGGAGAGAACGGTGTTGCTGCTGCTATTAGTGTTCGTAGCTTTTCATAAAATCTCTGCTCTGTCAACGTCTATCTCTCTCTCTCTCTCTCTCTCTCTTCCCTCCGCTCTCTCTCTCTCTCTCTCTCTCTCTCTCTCTCTCTCTTGTTAATTTTCCGATTATTAATGAATTTCGTCAATTATCGTTCTCCATTGGTACGATCCTACTTAACCTAGCTGTTAATCGTTATTAATGTACATATTTATTTAGCCTTCGAGATGGTAGCTTTTAATACCTTAAGTCAATATCAAGTTGAGCTTTTATCTTCGCTTGTTGAATAAACGAGATAGTACGGAGAGCGTCTTAATTAGGAAGTTGGTGGAAGCGATAACGAGTGCTCATAACTCCGAGTAGTATGACTACTACGATGACGAGGACGACGACGCGGGTACTCTACTGTAATTGCAGTCGTGCGAAATATGAGCAACGGTATATAATGAATATGCGCTAACGTGCGTGCCCCATTATTTTTTATAGCATCCCGCGAAGTACCACCGACGCCGGGTAACTCATGCCGGGCGTTTTACCGCAGGCGAAATTAATCGGCCGTACGCCGTAACGTTCGAATAACTATAATTATCGTGTTCTCGTATAACGAGCTGACAACATTGCGGTAATGGACAAACGAAATTGTGGCTTCGGCTATGATTCACGAATCTCCGGGATTCACCGGCGTATACACGGGAGAAGCTTTCCAATGTTTCGTATAACGCGACGGTAAGTCGAAGTCGAGGTAGGATAAATTTTTCAATTTCTCGCGGAAAGTCAGTCGGGAGTCGGACTATCGATAAGTGTCTCGATATATAGGTGTCTATTCTTGCGAAAACGTTCGATCGATCGTTAACACTTTCATCTTTTCGTCTGTTCTCTCTCAAAGCATAGGTGGGTATACATAGATATACCTGTACGTGGATATAGGGAGGTCCAGGAAACGAGATATCGATTAGAAGAGGGACGCCTCGTCCACCACTCGCCGATCCATCCTACTATTTTATCCTCAAATTAATTTCCATCGAAGCCAATACATCCCTCGACTACACGTAATTCACGAGTACGCAGCAGCTTTGGGACCTTATTAAAACTTAAACTATCGGGACATTAAATGACGTAGAATTTAAATAAGAACGTCCGAATTCTCGCTCAAAGCTCTTCTCTCTCTCTCTCTTTTTCTCTTTTATTCTATAACTACTGCGTAATTAATTTCTCGAATCGTAAACGTATAGAAATTCGTTTTTGAAAAAGTACGGAAAGAAATGAAAAAAGAAAGAAGTTATGACAAAAAAAAGAAACTTTCACCGCACTCTAATCGAACGATTTGAAAGCTTTCGGAGGCTCGTTCAAGGAAAACCGTGGACGTCCATCGAACGTTGGACGTCGCTGAGGACAAGGCTAATGGGTTGCTTGGCTCGAAGACTAGAAGGATGCGTTCGATGCCAGGAAACGGTCGTCTATTACGAACGGGAGCAAAACGATGCTGTACCATGAGAAGAGAAGAGAAGAGAGGAAGAAGACGGAAGGGCCAAAAAGGGAAGAAAAAGAAGGAAACAGGCTATTCAATCTTTTCCGCGTCTCTCTCGTAAATAGCACTTTCTTGACTTTGCTTCCCTTCGTCGTTGGTACGTTCGCCTCTTCCTTCCTTCCTTCCTTCCTTCCTACCCTTCGCCGAGTGGTTAAATAATATATGCTAACCATTACTGGTGCATAGAAAGTTAACGTGAGTCGAGCGGTAACGAGATAGGACGCGATGCACTACTCTGGGGAAGTGAAATTTTCACGAACCACGAATAAGTGTGTGCCTGTGCACGAGTATGCGTACGAGAGAGAAAGAGCAAGAGAGAAGTGGAATGTGCCGAAACGGAAACCGTCCACTTCGTCTTTCCTTCGTCTCCCTCTCTTTCTCTCTTATACGAAATACGACTGTTGGTACGAGCACGTATCCTTCCGTCGTCGCGGCAGTGGTGGTTGCTGTGTTCCTCCGGGAGGAACCAAGCAACAGAGAAAGAGTGTGAGAGAGAGAGAGAGAGAGAGAAGGAGAAAATGAGAGGAAGGTGGAGGGCTGGAAAAGTGGAGAAAAGGAAGAGCGAGAGGGTGGAAAGGAGCGAAGGGTGGGCTCGTGGCAAAAGAGGAGCACTTGAGACTGAACTTTGTGAGCTTTTGAATGCGAGGCATAAGCTACCTGCCTTTTGTTTCCACGAGACAATGCGAAAGCTTATACAAGGAGACGAGAAAGAGCGAGAGAGAGAGGTACGTAGGTACCCGTGGTGCAGCGCAGAGAGAGCCAAGCAACAGCAGCAGCAACGGCAGCAGCACTGGTAGCAACGGTAGAAGGAGTAGAAGAAGAAGAAGAAGAAGAAGAAGAGTGAAGAGGGAAGAGGGGGAGCCGAGGGAAAGAGAGAGGAATAGAAGAAGCGGGGTGTCTACTCTACTTTGCTTCGACTAGTTGGCCATGAGGCGCGCTAGCTCGTATTCTTGTATTCTTTTCCTACCACTTCAAGTATTCCCGATCCATGGCCACTTCGCAGCGGGAAAGTACCCAGCTTTGCCGGGTTAGCCGGCTCTGGGAATTTTTTCGAGTACGTCGCAAAGCATCTTTACTCTTCTTCCCCATTCGCGTTGTTCCTTTCGTCGTTGTTGTAACTACGGCGTGCCGTTGCCTCTTCCCGAGAAATATATTTGTATCTTTCGCCAGGGAGATGAAAATATCTTCTGCTCGTGTTGCTTTCATTATTCCTATCTCTTTATATAATAAATCCCTTGAGATAATTCAAAAACTATTTGTTAATTATTTGTTACAGATCGGATGCTGTTGGTCCTGGACGCGTAACGGATTCGTCCTCCGAAGAAACTCCTTTGGGTTGATGGCAGATTAATCAGGATAGTTGATGTTGATTGGAGATGGTTTAGTAGGAAGAAAGTAAAAGAAGGGGAATGAGCGTTTCGTCTTCGCTCCGACTGCCGACTCATCGGTAGGAGGATAAGATTTTTGTAAGTTGTATATATTTTTATAGACTTGGAATGAGTATTGTCGGGAATTTTAGTACTCGAAACATCTAAAAGAGTTTTTCGTAAGCTTTAAAGGCGTATTTCTTTTTAATAATTAAATAATTACACTATTACAGT
>JAIFRP010000039.1:2215904-2228211 GCA_032403825.1 Odynerus spinipes | reverse complement strand
TAGCGGTCATAAGTTTAAGACAGAAAGTGTTTTTTCACTTTTTATACAGTTTGTTGTTTTGAAATACATAATACATGTACAATGTAGGTACAATGTAATGAAATACATAATGAAATACACAAATACATATTTTTTTTTACATAAAATATATCATTTCTTTCTTTTTGTCATATCGTCTTAATCTTTTGTCCGCTACCGTACATACAGGAGCATCAATTATTGTCCATATCTCACGTTAATTACAAAACGATCTTCTCGCCGTCCCGGAGAAATCGACGGTTCGGAACGATCTCGCTTAAACCACGCTCGTCTTCCCGCATGCCCCAGAGGATTCGCGATTACGCTTCGCTCTCGCTCGCACCGTAGGTAGTACCAGCGAGTCTACGCGCATATTTATTCTCGATGAAGCGCGGCGACGTCTCGACAAAGACAGAAGCACGTTAATACACATCTCGATAGTGCGCGAGTCGAATGGTACACAGAGGAATGGTACACAGAAGCGTGGCACACATTCTGTTTTAGGACGAGCGCGTTATATGCCTGGCGGACGTACCAACGTACACACACACACACACACACACACACACACACACACACGCGCGCGCGCGCGCGCGTACATCCATACAGGTATATATCCTGTATATATGCACGTATATACACGTATACGAGCTTCTATGGGAACCACGCGACGCGTTTAGTAACCTTAGGTCGACTCGAAAGGTCCCTTTAGTAGGACAGACGCGTTTTACTATGCATACAATTTGCGTCACGTAGGTAAACGCGTTCCCGAGTGCGTTGCAATTCCGTAATAACGGTATATAATAATTAATAGTACTCGCGATATCCGATCTGTGTATAGTCTCCTCGAACATAGATTGTGATAGGCGTATCACATATAATGGCGGTTAAATCATCGCAAATCCTAGAATTAATCCAAGCCCCGAATCCGGATCACGTAACGCGATTTACGCGAGTGGATTCGGTATCAAGCTCGCGTATCGGACTGTCTCGTGTCATTGCGTTACGTTACGTTACCTACGTACATATGTTCGAGCGAGGTTGCGACGCTCCATCAAAATGTGGAACGTTCCTATCGCGGCACGAGCCTATCTCTCGTTAAAGTATGCTCATGTCGTTTAATCGTTTTATAAGGCACTAAAGAGCAACGCGACGCGCGTAAAGTCTTTAAGCGTATCCTTACAAACCGATCTAACTCGCGGAAATGGGAATAACATTAAGGGTATACAGCACGCGTAAAGTTTCTTAATAACGCCTCGCGTTATACGATATATGGGAAATGGATATGTTCGTTTTGCAGGGGGAAGTTTAAGGGATCTAGCTCGGGGCTTGGCATCAAGCCGATAAGTGACCCCCGTAGTATCATGTCACGGTGAAAAGTTCAAATTGCTGATTGCCAACCCCGTTCCGTGTTATTCTCCCGCTGGCGAATCCATTTTTATTATTTTGTATGTAATTCAAAAAATATTGGCTCGCTCGTTTACGTTAGTTGCGAGGAGTAGTAGAGAAGGGAAAGGGAATAAATTGTAAGAAAGGAGGAATGAGAGACGCGAAGGAGGTAAAGTAAAGCACAAGACTAAGAAATGATACTTGTAAGGCTATAATTGAACAACTAGCGTGAAACGTCCGACGAGTTGTCTCGTTGTTGTTAGCAAACGCGATAAATACACGCGTGCTAAAGAGCGAGCGAGAGAGAGAGAGAGAGAGAGAACGAGTGAAATGTGCTTGCGACTTCATACGAAGGATGAGTCGTACGTGGACGAGAGAGAAGCATCATTACGAGTAACTATCAAATCCTCTTTGGTAAGTAAAGCGGTAAATCCTCTTTAATAACGTGTACCTATTCAAGTGTCACAAGAAACCACGAACCACCAACGCTAAGGAGAATGCCCGTGTGTCGTTTGTATTCTAAACGCGTAGTCTAAATTTGAACGTTCTCGAGAATTCTGCTTTCAATTTTGTTGAAGTGCTTTTCATCGTTACATTATGTAACGATATTTACCGACCGCAAATAGATCCTTCGTTTACAATGACCGTTTTATCACCAATATTCGATCCTTTATCGAGTTATCGTCAATCGCTGGTTAAAGCTCGGGAATTTTAACCGAACGTAATAAACCCGAAATACTCTTTAACGAGATGCTCGTTAAGCTCTTTTTAAAGAGAGTAAAAAGTACTATTACCATTTTCACTTTGTCTTGTAACTTCTTTTTTTCGATTGTGTAACTTCATCCATCCAAACCCCCCAACCCCCTCTCTGCCACATTTACTATGCGTACGGTCGTCGAGCGGTTATCCGCGAATTTGCATAAACCAGAGCGCGATCTACTCACGAGAAAATTTTAAACGAAGCTGCAATCGGGCACCCCGCTTATCGCACTTTTTATTCAAACTACTTCCCCCCTTCCCTCTTCCTCACATTCCTCCTCTTTCCCATCTTCCCCCTCTGTTTTTATTTTGGTCATCGTTCCAACAAAATTTATTTGAACGTTTCAAAACGAATTTTTCGTTTTACAAATCCGTAGGACGGGAATACCACCCGTTTAACTTTTGGCAGATACGGCAAACAGTTGTGTATTTTGTTTCGCGCCTGTGCTCTGTACGCAAGCGCTAGCCAGCGTTTGTAAAAAACAAAAAAGGAAGTAGAAGTAGATAATGGATTTTTGCGATCGGGGCAAACACATCGGCCGTGGATTTTGAATCACGGACATTTTCCCTTCCCGTTGCAGATTCGTTTTTTTGGTTGTTGGCGGTGACGCGCTATTTCGCCCAATGTATTTGCCGATACGTCGATGTATCGTTAACCGATCGGAAATACGAATGAAATAGCACGTACTTTGCGGTTATCTATCAATGTACTATGGAACGTAAGCTACATTTAGGTTACGTATTCGCATGGTATAAGAACAAAAGTAGTTTTATCATTCCAGCCGATGCACGTGTGTGTGTGCGCGCGCGCGCGCGCGTAGAGAATCGTCATTATACGGGCGAAAGCATCGTACCGTCTCGTTTTCTCTACAGAAACACGAACATTTTATGCGAGGAATGCTTTAACCGCGAGGCAAAACATCGGGACCATGAGTTTCGCCGTAATAGCGTGTATTGTCCTTTAGAATCTATTATCGTAAATCTTACGTAGTGGTTACCGTCGTGGCTCGCGATTCTAGGCTATTCTCATAGAAGAGCGTAATTCGGCCTTGATATGTTTTGATTTCGCAATTAGTAATTGTTAGTGTAATAATACTTTAAGCTTCGCGTGGAATATGGTTGGCGTTCTACTCTTATGTTCGGCTTTGTGAGCTTCGTGGAGAACGGAAAATGTGTCGATTATGAAAGTGGTCTAAGATGTATGTAATATGTCTTTTCGAGATAGATAGACTTTTGTTTGTGGATGGATGTATTACTTTTTTATGTGGTAAGAAAATGTTTCAAGATTTACTTGTTTTTAACATCTAAATGGTTTTCATCGTAATTAAGCTTTACTAGTTAGTTTATGAAAAATGTATTTTTCGAGATCTCGAATAATCTAAATTAATTTTGAAATGAATAGTGAATGGTTCACGGAAAAAAAACAAAAAGGTTGAATCTTTAATAATTGTTCAAAAATGTTTTCACGTTATTATATATATATATATATATATCGATAATTTTTCTGGTTTTATACTTGGATTACTTTCATAATCATCGGCACAAATATGCATCTAATATATTATTCTTTGTCTTTCTATGTTTTAGAAAGGAATAAAAACAAAGGCGATTCACGTGGAACGTAGCAATTTTCACTAATTACGAAACACTTTTTATTTATTAATAATTATACAGTTTTTCTTTACTCCGTTTCCGGGGAAAGTTTTTTGTCTTCATTGCACGATATACGCGGTTAGCTTGGATGAAGGTTAGGTAAAACTAATTCCCCTTGTTATTTACGATCTCATGGGCAAACTGCAGTGGGTGTAAAAATTACTCGGTCAAAAACACGTTGTTTCCTGGGAGATCTTGCGCTCCTTTTTCTTAACGCTTGCAAAAGTTTAAATTAGCGTTCTGGGTCAATGAGTACTGGAAGTTGAAAAGACGCGCATCGATCCCGCTCGTGTTCTTCCCTCCTTTAGTGTTTCATCCAGCATGTATATATATATATATATATAACCATAATTCATGTAACTGCAAAAATAACGTTTGCGATTGTTCGCTAATGCACGAAGAGCTGGAAGAACTATGAAACTTCGAGACCAAAGAATGAAATTCTTTCGAAAGGGAAGAAGAACTTCGCTATTCGTTTCCTTCCCTTGGAAAAAGTTCCGAGTCGAGACGGAGCCGAGCGACGATCGAAAGTAAATACGTGGAAGTTGCCTGAAATATCGGACCAAGGATTTTCGCAATTACGGTAAGCGGAACTTCTTTTGTATCGAAACAATAACGGAAGATGCAATTAAGGCGTCCCGTGGTAGGTATCGTCGATAAAAATGAAACTACCTACTTACGTAACTTGCGAACGAATAGTATACACCTATTTTTTCATTCTTATCCCCTCCGTTTCACATAAATAGTATATAAGGGTAAATTAAAAAGTTCGAAGCAAAATTGCTATACTCGTTGACTCGTCGTGTTCTTAATTAACGCACAGCCACCTGTTCGTCTAACCGACGCACTGATTAGCGCTTGATCTAACGTACAAACATATTCATCCATGTATGTATGTATATATATGTTAGAGGGTGGCAAATAGTCGAATAGAATTTCCGTTGCTTGAGTTAGAAGCCGCTGACAGCGCCATGACGCACAGCTCGTGTCTCCTGACGGAGCTTTCAGTTCTGAGGAAGTTCGATCATCATTACACTCACGGGAACGAAATCACGAGGGATAACGTGAGTTATCAGGTCCGAAGGGTGAAACCACGTTGTGCTACCGCAATAAATTATACTACAATTTTTCAATATCCAGGTAGACCGAGATTAAGGTTTTCGCGTTGTCTTTCTCACCCGTTTATCTTTTTAAAAAATCGTCGGACGATAATTAACTTTTCCGTCTAGTTTCCCGCTATTAATTACGTTGCCTGTAAAACATGGGACAATTAGTGGAATTTTGGTGTTTTTAAAATGTTCGTAAATCGCATTTAGAAGGACGGATTTTCTCTTAATGAGAGAAATTTCATTTGACTGCTTAGCAGCCCGAGTTAGAACGGTTTAAGTAAAAGCCGATAATGTTGCATCTGTTCTAATTACTTATCTAACAGTGAACATGCATTATCTCGCGTGATATTTATTCAATTTCAGCATATATTCTTTTCACTGTACTAATCGATCAACCTCGCGATGTTTGTCCAATAGAAGCAACGCGCATTCATACATATCCATATACAAATAGTCAAATGGCGGACATAAAACAAATGTTCTTCTCGTCTCACGATAGTCAAAGCCACGTTATGGCGTTGTTTTAAATGAGAAAATGAGGTAGCAAAGAGCGGGCGGGAGGTCTTTTGAGTAGATACGTAACAATGACTATCACGCGACTACACAAAGTTAAATTGCCAAGCACGAAACCGTCAGCCACGAACCCGATACAAACATTTTACCTGACACCTCTTTTCATATAGTATAACAGAGCTCTCGCGTGCTGCTCTACCTTCTTCCCCGTTTTCGCTCCGGGTTGTCTTGTCTTTTTCTCGAGCTGACAGAGAAATGCACCCACGTTTTCATTCATCGAGAACGTTTCGAGAAATATATTCCGCCTTTCAGAAAAGAATTGCTTTTTCGGAAGGGGAGGGAGAAGGTCTTCCTTTCTACGTTCCTACACTTGTTCTATCTCTTTCTCTCCCTCCCCAACTCTTTTTCTGTTTCTTACGTTTCATACGATATACGCGTAAGGTTTATGATTATAACCATCGTCTATGAAGACTCTATCTTTGCTTGGGTAGGTCGATGGCAAAGCCGTAAGCATTGAACCTTCTCGTGACGTTATTAAGCTGACCAATATACGATCCCGGCCGTTATATCTCCTACCATTCTCTTTATACACACGGCTCTTCGTATACGTGTATATTGTATAGCGGAAAAACGGAAGGCCGAAAGAGGGAGAGTTAGATAGATGAAGAGAGGCCAGTGAGATAGAGAGAAAAGAGAGAGAGAGAGAGAGAGGAGCACACAAAAACTCATAAGCTGGATCGGCAAACTTGTCAGTGAGCGGCCAATTGCACCTTCCCATCGTATCGCCTCTCTCTCTCTCTCTCTCTCTTTGTATCTCCATTTCTCTCCCTCTTTCAAGTGACAGAATTGCGGGCACGCCGGACTCTTCCGAAAAATATTATATCGCCCGGCAAAACCTATTTCTATTCTCTATTCTACCGTTAGCGGATATAGCGAGGATGTTACGTAATAATGTCGTTATTAAGGTACATTACGGTATGAAAAAATATTATGCGCTCGGTGAGCTACGATTCTCGGAGGTAGAGTTTAGCGAAATTTCAAGCAACGTTAAAGAGAGATATGGGCATCGACGTCGAGATACGATATTAAGCGCTACGTCGGCTTCGAAAATATCGATTCAATCGGCCCGGAAATATTTGTGTAGGTAGGTTTACTTTTCGCATAACACGTAAATCAATATTTACTATAAATAAACGGGATATTCTTTTCTATGGCAGAGAGGGTGTTTAGGAGAATCGAACAAAAAAAAATAAATAAATAAACAGCGAAATAGGGACTCTTCGTGGAGCAGAGATGCTGCAGTGGACCGAGAACCGTTTAGGTGGGTGTGGTCGCGACGCGAGGCAAAGGTGAGTGCACGTTAATGCCTCCTTAATCGACAGTTCCGTAGAAAGCGCCCTTTGTGCGTTTGTCATAGTTTGCGCAGATCCTCCATTGCCAGAGCGCGTGAGTTTCCGTCGAGGTCCTCGACGACACAAAAGGGTCCAGTCATAGGGGATATTTCGTCCGAAGTCTCGAGAGCGCTCGCTGCCCTCTCCGAATACGCTTGTTGTCCTTCGCTTTGCTCACGATACACGTATGTCTCTCTCTCTCTCTCTCTCTCTCTCTCTGTGTGTGTGTGTGTGCACAACATATGTATGCGCGTGTACTGTTTGTGACCGTATTTGATGTATGTTCGTACAATGCGATTCTACTCGAGTATCATCCACAAACGTATGCACACGTAGATGCATAACACATACAATAGAAATGTAGATTGTAGAGAGGCACCCTACGAAACATAATTTTCGTTTTCGTACTACGTTGCCACACCTACTAAAAACTGCTTCAAAACATATTACTTTGGGAAGTTTCGGAACATCCTCCACTTTGGCGTTCGTCGGTAGTTAAAGTTTGGTCGATAACGTAGAAGCTATTTATGAATGCACTCCTTCCTACCTCTTTTCTCGCACTCGTCTTTCTCTCTTCTACTTTTCCTTTTTCACATTCTCTCTCTCTCTCTCTCTCTCTCGTTCTCTCTCCCTCTCGCGATCTATAGTATTATACTTTTCCGTTTTTAACGGCAGCCGACAACGAAAGCACAGGGTTTTGACAGGAATTTAATAACTTTTACGTACCGAGACGTTAACCTATTAGTTCTGTTATCAGCTTTCGTGGTTAACGCTCTTTCTTTCTCTCTTTCTCTTTCTCTCTGTCTTCCAATCTTTTCTCCTTCTCTCGCAAGCTCGCGTGAAAATACGCTCGCCACGATAGCCGGAAATACATCCTCTTTAACGCTTCGACTGCAGGCCTGCTTCGAGAGGCACGATGTGCCTGCGATTAAAAGCGCGTTCTCAGTCAGATGCTCGGGTCACGTTCGATAATTTCTTACCCAGAAAGAGAGGAGGAAGAAGAAGAAGAGGAAGAAGAAGAAGAGGAAGAAGAAGAAGAAGATGGGGAGAAGGGGTCACGACAAAGGCTCGGCGACGTTTAATATCGCGCCTCGTTTAAAATCCGGCGCATTAATCTTCGGAAATTCACCAGGATGGCGGAAGAGTTTCTCTCTCTCTCTCTCTCTTTTTTTTCTCTCTCATTGGGGGCCTCTCAGCGACAGTACATTAGTACTTAATCCTCTCGGCACAGACACTCCTCCTCGTATTCTCTTTTTCTCCTTCTCCTCGTTCTCCAACATAATGAGAAACTCACCACAATGCTATACACTTTTTATTCTCACAGTAAATAACATTTGTTCGACGTAGCGCGACCCTTTTCAACCCCCGTGGTATCCAGCAGAAAATTTAGGGTGTCGAGTTCTCGCTAAGCTCGACAACGAGCCGGTTCTAAGAACCCGATAATTTCGTGCCTTTTGATCCCGAGATCGGATGCCGATCGTTTCGATGCTACGAGAGGAGGAAGAAGATTACAAGAGGAGAACTATTTTCACGTTTTTTCCTTTTTTCACTCTTCGTAGGAAACGATAGAGTAGAATTTTTGCTGAAAGGAACGAGAGTTTTACCGATACGACACTTTTCATCATCGTCTAGCTCGATCTATTCTTTTTCTATCCTATCGTCTGACACTTTCCTTTGAGAGTTACGTGCTGTACGAATTTGTTATAGATGTATACATAGATTCTCTTTTTTTATCAACGCAGTTAATGAAGCTTGATCTTAATAAACGTTAGGTGCATCCGGCGTCGTTCGTATTTCGTATAGTAGATAATAGTATCAAGTAGTAGTAATAGTAGGAAATGTCGAGTCAGAGATAAGAAGAAAACTTATCTCGTCGACGCATACACTCGAAGGGTCGTTTGTGTCCTCGAAGGTCCTCTTCTTTGGCCGTTGAGGGTGAGAAGCTCGATACCCAGGGAGAGACCGATGCATCCCGAAGGACAGGAAAAATATTCATGCCCGTGGGGACGCATCTCGCGTGAGAATCTAGCTTTATGTGCATCTTTCCTCTCGCAGCTTTCCTCCCAATCCCTCTCCCGCTTCAACCCCTTTCTGAATCCTTCTCTTCACGATGCATACAGTTCCGTCTTACCTTCTATCTTCCTCTTCTTTTCCTTCTTCTTCTTCTTCTTGCTTGCTTCAACCCCTTCAGCGATTTTCCGTTTTATCGTTGCTCTCCTCTTTCTCTTCGTCTGTCTTCTTTTTCTCCTTACCCTCTCTCTCTCGTGTCCTGTCTTTCTCTAGCTATCCACCTTTCTCTTTTTCTCCCATTTTCCTTTCCCGTGCGCACTTGCCTTGTTTCTTCTTACACGAAGGGAGGAAGATGACGTTCCTGCTTTGACAGCTTTGCATAAATTACAAAAGCCCGCTTGAAACTACTCGAATTCTTCTTATATCGTTGAATGGGGCGGAGGCACTGACGAAATGAAAGAGCGAGTAAAAGTGAAGGAACGAACTACGGGGTAGATAGTTTTTCGTTGAAAATACGGGAAAACGAGAAGAAAAGAAGTCGATGAAAGTGAGCGTGTATACTTCCTGTGTGTGTGTATGTGTATGTGTCTGTGAGAGAGAAAGAGAAGAAAAAACAGGGGGTGAGTGGGAAGATAAGAGAAGGTGAATTTGTAAAAAGATTTACCTTCTTCGCAGCACGTATAGAAGGAATTTTAACGTAACTAACGCCATTTTCTCGATAACTTCGTTACTTTCTATTCCTACGAAGCGAGAGACCTACCGTGCTTTTGTTTTCTAGAAGGTGCGCGTCCTTGCTGATAAACGAATCGCAGCGAGAAAGACAGAGAGAGAGAGAGAGAGAGAGAGAGAGAGAGAGAGAGAGAGAGAGAAAGAGGAAAAAAACGAATGCGCGGGACAAACGTTCGAATCGAGTGAAAATTGTATTGAAGAGTTTCGATATTAAATAACGTCCGGTCGATATTTTGTATTTTTTCGTATATAGGTACTGTATTCTCGTAACAATTTTTTAATATAATCCCGAGCTCAAAATGTAACAATCTATTATTTACAAAATAATTTACAAATTTTACAAAACTACATACGCGTTTCTCTTTACAAACATTCCACAAATTTGTAGATAATTTAATTAAGCGACGACTTTTTGTTTATCCAATTTACAAACTGATTTTTTCTCTAAATGTTTACATTACATATTGCGAATAGCTTGAGATAGTTACCAATTTATTGCTTTTTCAAAATAATATTTGCAATGGGCACTAGATAGACAATAGGCCATAGGATTGGTTTTCTATCTTATACTATTGTTTTTTTTTAATTAAGCTTTTTTAATTAAGCTCTCCAGCATTAATCTGTATATACATACATACATATACTGTAGATATACACACATACGTGTACATTTTTATGTGTCCCACGTTATAGGTTATACGTTCAGCAGATACCTTATGGCATTTTACGAAATATTTTGTGAGAAAAAAGTCCGCTGGGAATTGCGGACGTTTTCGTAACGATTTCGATTCGATTGGCGAGAGTATAGGGCTCGAAGGTCGAACGCTTTCGTTCATCTATAGAAGGAATTCTATCTAGGATATTATTTACCTTTGTCGAGCGACCTGGCCAGGAGGATTGTCGGCAGGATCAAGAAGACCATGTACCACGATAGCCGGTCCCGCATTCTTGCGAGCTTCCGAGTCCTCCTGGGAAAGAAACATCGATTTTTGTTAGAACTTTCAAAAATCACTTTACAGTACTCTGTTTCTTATTCTCTTTTCAACGTTGTCGTCGTAGAAAGAAGAAAAGAATATCTCGATTTGTTTGAATCACGTGGCTAACGCATGTAACGAAACAAAAAATTACAAAATTACACAAATTTGTTTAAACTCAAGTCGAGCTACGAACGTAAAAAAATCTCAAAAGGTTATTCAATTAGAGCGAGTGCGTCAATGCTCTCTCACACAGACGCATTCCACATGACAGGCTGATGAAAAATCAAATAACATCCAGCTTAATCCTCGAGACTTTTGCAGCATCGCTGCCAAAAGGTTCGATGACGTCGCGAAAGAGAGCGAAAACATCACGAATCGTTTATTTCCACGCGTCCGAAGCTACGAACGTACTACGATCATCCTTACTTTATAAAAAAGTTTCATAAATTTCATTCGTACGGTCGATATCAATGGAAGCGTGACTAACGAGGCGTATGGAAAATCACACTCGAGAAGATCAGCAGCGTTTACTCGCGTTTTGAAACGTAGCGACTAGCTACTACCTACCTACTCTCGGGGATTCGCGGCAGAAAGGACTTTTCAAAATGCGAAACGATTCAAAGTGTCGGGTCACGGGGGGAATCGCATAAAGCATAAAAGCATAAATCGTCGCGTTGGATCGCCGGTTCTCGTCGTTTCGCCTACGTGTTTCCTCGGTGTTCGGACTAAAGCGAGCGTGGACTCGAGCACGCGCGCACGCGCGCGCTCGTGCGCTCGCGTGCATCGGCGTGTTCAACCGGGATGCAGGCGTAGGATGTAAACAGGAGAGAGAAACAGGGCGAAACTCGCGAATATCATCGAACTTTCCATCCTGGTATGAGTATGTATGCATGTATGCGTGTACGTGTGTAGGTTAAGCAGCTTTCGCGAGCACAACGTTGACGTTTCTCGACTTTTCTCGTGTTCGCGGTTCCGAGAAAACAGTAGGACTTTCCGCGAGTTTGCGTCACGTATTTTATCTCCTCTATGTGTGTGTGTTAGTGCACGTATATGTATATAGGTATAGTATAAACATAACGTACATATATAACGTCATTTTCCTTCTCATCCGTTCCGAGTTATTTCGTTCATGTAAAGAGAGAACACCAGAGTAAATCCGGCATTCTTCGGTGGGCTACTGGTACCGCATACCGACGAATTCGTAACGATTAATCGGAATCCGGTGGCACAATATTTGTGATCGTCGGGCAGTTGCGTAAAGCGCAATTATTTGTCAAACAACGCGTACTGATTAAATTGCGTGTGGAGGAAGAAGAGAGATAGAGATAGATAGATAGATAGATAGAGAGAGAGAGGGAGGGAGAGGGATGATGTGTGTGTGTGTGTGTGTGTGTTACAGGGGTGGAGAACTGTAGTAAGAGTGTGACGTTTGTTTCTTCCGGCATCTGTTGCGCACGGTACGTTAATTGGCCCGTTAAAGTTTCGTTCGTTAACTACCTTTGTATTACTATAAGAGCACGTAAAATGTGATTAATATGGCGACGAGCAACGACTATAAATCGAAGAGCTTTTATACTGTTTCACTCTCGTACTGTTTGTACATGTGATTTCTACGGACCCTGTCAAGCATGAAAAAAATATTTTTTAAACCGGAAGTTAGGGAATAGTCGATAAAAAGGTCATTGCTTCGTGCCGGTCGTTAACATCATTTTTTTTTTTATTTATTTGTTCTGTTTTTCTCTTCCTCTTCCTCTCTCTT
>JAIFRP010000039.1:2185724-2198903 GCA_032403825.1 Odynerus spinipes | reverse complement strand
GAGGAGGAAAAAGAAGGGTTGAGCGCGTTTTCTAACGTTTGATGACCTGCCCCGAACTACTATCTAAGGATTTTTATAGATAAGCTATCGAGTGGCTTGTTCACCGGCTTTCCCCACTTCTCTCCTTTTAATCCCCCGATCGTTTCTTCACCCTCGTGTTAGCTCGTTAAGATATATTTAAAAATGTTTGCATAATCCCCCATCTACTACTTCTCACTCCTCACTCCCTCCCTCTTTTCCTCTCTTCTTCTCCCCTTTCTCTCTCGCTCGCTCCTCTAGATACAGAGGGCTCCTTCTTCTCGACGCGAGTTATAAGAGAATTAAAATTCCATTACCAACGGTCTTCGAAGGTATTTATCGCGGAACGACAGGTACAAACAGAGTCGAGTGCAGTTCAAACTACGATTCGTGAATTCACGGAGCTGCTCTGGCTCTTCCCAGACGGATCGAGGCATTCCTCCCTTTTCAAACCTCTTCTCTCCCTATCTTTTCTCTCTTTTACGCCCTTTCTTTCTATCGAATCTGCCTCCTTTATTAAAGAGATGCCGTGGATTTTTACATGACAGTGAAGGGCTCCCGAGCTTATTTCAAAGCGTATGGAAGGCAACTTCTTTCTTCCTCCCTCCATCTCTCCCTATCTCTTTCTCTCTTTCCCCCTCGTGCACGGGATCATCGACGTTCGGTCGCCTAAACACCAAGAGACCGAATTTATTCATATGAGATAGGCGTCGATATAAATCGCGTGGCGGGTTAGCTTTCGAAATTATGATCGATGCGTCCCGTATATGGAGCTTTGCTTTTGGAAAAGAGAGATAAAGAGAGATAGAGAGAGAGACGAGGTAGAGGAGAAAAAACATCGTGAAATCCAGCGACACTTTACATAAATCAGCTTGAGCTGGAAGCAGAGTTCTCCCTGTACCGTCTCTCTCTCTCTCCCCCCTCCCCCTCTCTCTTTCGCATATTTTCTCTCGCTAGCTAGTTGTGCTCCGTCGGATCATTTAGTCCGCGCTACGATAAATAACTATCTACTTTTCTTCGTTCCGAGCACCACCCAGCCCCTCCACCCTCACTGTATCTATCTATCCGTCTCCGTTAAAAAGTAGGACATTTTGTCGCTTTATCTCGAAAACGCGCGTTGTTTACCTCAGGCCAAAAGTGGAGAGCTCGGCCATTAGAGAAGACTTACGTCGTCGGCCACTTTAATACGAACACCGTAGGGGGGTTCTCGTTGGTGGTCTATTTTTTGGCCTGTCCCCGGACGCCATCCTGTCACTCGATAAGAAAAATCGCGGGCTATTTTTCCGAGCGGGGGAAAACCGCGCGTAAGTCTGGGGTCGAGTGCACCTCGACCGACTGATGACTCGAAACATTAGAGAATCTTTTTGGATAAGCTATCACGCGAGATCCGCGCTTCTTTCCTCTTTCGATTTCTTTCTTCACTTTGCGTCTCTCACTTTTTCCGGCTTACGTTACATTGCTTTTTTCTTCGGAACGTAAGATCGAGCGGTCTCTGAGCTAGTTCGTGGATTATGTTTTCTTATACCGGGTGTGCATAGGAAAAAGAACTCGTTCGATTTGCTCGTTCGTAGGTCGATCTATCGCGATATGGAAAATTGCAAGTTTTCGTCTCTGTTTCGTTTTTCATCCTTTTTCTCGCTTCTCCTTTCCCTTCCCCCTCCTCTCTCTCTCTCTCTCTCTCTCTCTCTCTCTCTTTTCGTATACACTCAACGTGTTTCGTTCTCGAGATGGAAAATCTTTTGTTGGTCCTCCTCGTTCTTAGGTTCACCACGTGTGTACATAGAAGGGGCTCTCGGATTCGAGTAAACATGGTATTTCCGTTCGTTTTTCGATCAGGGTAGGTGCTTCCTCGAAACGTCGATTATTTACGTCCGGTACGTACTCGGAGCCCGATCGAATATTCTTCGCTTCGGCCACGATTTCGCATGGACCGTGAGAAGAAGGTAGGAAGAGTATAACTAAAGGAAGATGGTGGATAAAGGAAAGATAAGTGGGTCGGATGACGTTACTTCGATTAATCGAATTAACATAAATTAATGAAATTCATTGGCGACCAGGCGAGTAACGCCGACGATGAGGCGAATCCGTTTTATTATGCATGCCGATAGAAGGAGGAAGAAAAAGAGGAAGAGGAGGAGGAAGAGGAGGAGGAGGTCGAGATGCTTTGTGAAAAACACGAGGGCACGCGCCGTAGAACAGTCGACATAGGTGAGAGACAAAGGACGCAAAAACGTGGCAGTTAAAGGATCGATAAAGGGTAAAGAGAGAGGGAGAGTGAGCGCGAGAGAGAAAGACGGAGCGCAAATTAATGCTCGATGAACCTTGCGACGATCGGAAGGCGAACGAGCGAACAATCGAGCGAACGAGCGTACCGAAGGTAGCTACCGAATACGATGTTGCATTAATTTATATTCCTTGATGAAACTTGTAGCCTTTCTCTGTCAGTCGATTAAGTCACCGTGAAAGGGTAGCGCTACTACAAAGAGAATGCATGAGCACCGAATCCGTTAAAAGGGATTGCAGAGGGTGAAATAGTAAGTGGCTCTCGTTTCTCATCTACGAGCACATGATATACATACGTTAGCTAGCGACCATCCTGAAACGATCTTGAGCTCGAACGTTGAGCAAAGATTTGCCCATGCTCCACGATACGACTGTTACGAAGGGATTGGTCATTTTCATCGTTTCGAAAGGGGACGTTCTCCGGAATTTTCGTAACGGGATTCCGATCTTCGGTGAAAGCGTCACGATATAAATCTTTCCTCGTCCTTTTGCGTCTATCCGTTTTCTCTTTTACTTCTCAACAACGTACAGCCACGGAATGACATATTTGTTAGGCGGTATTTGCGAAAGTCGACGCGCGGCCGCCTTCCCGTTCTCGAGTCCACGTTATTTCCCCGGAGAACGTTGGATGTTCTGGAACACGCGAAAGCTCTTCTCCGTTCGTTCTTAGCGCACTGGCGCACTTTTCGCTTCATCGTTAATAACCTCGGCTAATTGTACGCGCTAATTTAAAGATAACGAACATACCCCGCACAGAGAGTAGGTACATATAGGCGTAAAGTACGTACATATGTACATACGTTACCTTATTAGAGCCCCACGACGGGCATCGATCGCACCTCCTTTTTTTTCCAATCGATTTGCGCATGCTCATTGAGCTTTCGCTCGAATAACTGATAAGACCAGCTGACGCGTCCTCGAAGGCGATGACGACCTCATCCGCTACCACCACCCTCCCTTCTCCGACTTTCTATCGTCTCCTCTTTATATATAGAAAGGGTCACCGAATTAAGATTCAGGTCAGTAAATCGCAGTAAATCAAAACATAAATTATAGGAACAAGCTACCGGAAGACGAGGAAGAACTCGACGGCATCGGGGCAGAATTCAATTCCGATTCGGTGAAATTTACTGAACCTTGTTAACAGTCCCGAATGAGCTACTATTCGAATCGCGCGCCCTACCGTTTTTCCCCGAGTGACAGGGGAGGGCGCGGCGGCATTATCGAAGAGACAATGCGAGCGTTCGCGTGCGTCGTGGTTGCGCGCGAAATTAGTAACGTTCGTTCGTGGGCAACGATGCGAGGACCTCGAGCGGGGCTCGATTTTACGCGTATTTATGTATACGAGAATTTCGGATATTCGCTATATCATTTTTCGTTAGAGACTGGAACGCATAACTTTTGGTAATGAATAGCTAGCTACGTGTATCTCGTGGCGATATTTTAAAATCACCGTACGCGAGCCCGGAATATTTAATAATAATATTCCGCTACTTTTCATCGCTAGTTGTTTTCACAAGGGAGGCGAGGAAGCCAAGGAATAAGCCGACTTTACGTCAGGCAAGAAGCGAGCGCCTACTTTCGGTTAAGTCCGAGCGAGAAAAGTTGTAGGTGGGTAGGTTGGTAGGTAGGTTGGTTGGTAGGTACGGTACAGCGCGGCAAGGAAAAGGAGATTTTTTCTAGCTAGTTTTATTTTAGTACTGCCTTAACAAATAATACCTTCTTACGTATATAGAGTTTTTTCTTTCTCCTTTTTCCCCCCTTGCTCGTTTCACGATTCTTATCTAGCGAGGACCAGGAACCCTATGACCTAGTGGTTTCAAAAGAAACGTCGAGTTATCATTAACTCGAGACATCTCCGACTACGTCGAGTACCGGTACTTATCTACGCTAGTGTAATTATGCAAATTGATGGAGAAAGAGAGGAGGAGAAAGAAAAACGGTGACTTTGATAACCAGGAGAGAGTTTCGAAATATTTTTCACGACTGTCAGCCTCGATGAAAAATTATAAGTGCAAATAAGAGCGTGTACGTAGTGTTCTCGTCACGTTTAAGCATATATTTTAGTAGAAGAGATACACACACACACACATCGATTATCGTATCTTGGACATCGATTTCCTCAACGCGGAGTTCTTATTCCGCTTTTCGAACGAGAGAGAACGACGGAAAGAGCAAATGAGCTCTTTGCTTATCCGTAATTTTTGTTCCCTCTGAACGAATCCGAATATCCTCACGTGTAAAATGGCTGGCGTACCTACCCGCTTCGAGTAATTTGAATGTGTAAATGTTCGATCGAGAAGAAGAGTGCTCCTTCGTATATCCTTTAATGGCGGATTAAAAGTTCCTAGGCGAATCACGATTATGCGCTCGTGTCGGCTCGGATTCCGGGATGGATATTTTTTATGAACCAACGAATAATAGTTCGAGAGGAGATAATGGAGGGAAAAAGGGAAAGAGGGAAAGAGTGGGGGGGGGACTAAAAGGGTTGGTCGATACAGCAAACATTCGTCAGGTATTCTTCGAGGGATGTATCGTGATCCATTGGAAACTTAATCCTCGTTTTAAAGTTAATGGAAATTTAAGGTCACGTATCGTGACTTTTGTCGAGGCTTTCCCTTTTTTTTGTATCAGTTTTTTTTTAGCAGAAAATCTTTTCAGTAATTTCGAAGAGGAATATTCTCGGACCAATTTTAACAAGTAACAATTGAACAAGTACCTACACGTAACCACCGAAAATTTGTATTTCCAACGTACATTAATTTTACCGTAATATTTGCAATCGTTTGTCTCTTTACCAGTGGTCATTGTCTTTTGACATCGTTTCGCGAAATAGCGAGATTGTATATTCCACGGGAAAGATATAATGACAGAGACAGAGAGAGGAGAGAGAGAGAGAGAGAGAGAGAGAGAGAGAGAGAGAGAGAGAGAGAGAGAAGGCATGGCTACGATCGATGCGGACAATAAGTAGCAATGTTATGAGATCGTGCAAATATTTATTCTGTGTACGATGTCGAGGTTGGGTACTCGAATTCCCGAAACTGTAGGTAGCACTGTACACGTCCACGACTACTAACGGCGAAGCCTATCGCTAACTCAAATGTTTGTCGAATGTGGTGTGCTTTATGAGCAGGGATCCTTGCGTTTAGTCCTCTATGGTGAAGCTTTCTCTTCTCTNNNTCTCTCTCTCTCTCCAGCTTGTTCTTATTGTTGATTCTCTTATCTGACCAATGACAATGGCATTTAGTTATCTCTCCTTCTATCGTTTTTACATAATAACGTAACACCGGGCTTCTATACAGGATGTTATACTCCTTGTTACACATTCTACCGAAAAAAGGAAAATTCAGGCAAATATTAGCAGCGAACTATGTATACAGATATATAGGATAAGGAGGGCGTTTTAATCCCTCGTGCCGAGAACACGTTCTATTAGATATCGACTTCTTGAAAATCGCAGCACGTATCGTTGTACGCCGCGGTAAACACGCTGACCGTTAAATCGGCACCTTAATTTCGTGATTAAAACGAGATTATCGATTGCATATATTTAAAGTTAATCCGTGTAATCGCGCGACCCAATTGCTCTTTCCAATTAATTGGGATTTCGATCGAACTTGTCTCTGACTGTGTACACTGCATTAGGGATCTCTTTTTTTCTTTTTCTTTTTTACTTTTTCAGGAAAGGTACAACGTCGAGAGGATGCGGATCGAGTTTATTTGAATCGATCATTGGATCGGTATCATAGAACAAATGAAATGTGTTCGAAATTAATTTCTAGTATATTCATCCTTCATGTTATGTATCTATCGTTATTCGATTATCCCACTAGTTTGATTTATTAACGCGATAAATTTGATCGGCATGATCGATACGTCGCTCCTTTTCCGCTTAGAGATCGCAACTCGATCTCTATCTATCTTTCTTTAGGTTTAAAGGGTTTGGAAGCGTCTAGACGATAGGAAATTTCTAGGTAGACTATCTTCTCTCAAGGCGTTTCATTGAAATACTCCTATCTCTTACCGGAGTTCTTGCCATATCGCAAGAACTTGTGAAGCGTTTGGGAAAGGGTCTGAGATGAAGAGAGAAAACGAAAGCAAACTCTCTCTCTCTCTCTCTCTCTCTCTCTATCTATCTTTCTCCCTTTCATACGCATGTGTGTGTGTGTGTGTGTGTGTGTGTTTGTGTGTGTAAGTGAGATGACGATAGGTAGTTTTCCGGCGAAAGTGGCAAGAGTTTCGTCGGTAAACCCGCGGCAAACGTAGCGTAACTCGGCGTCTCGAGATTCGCTCTATATTCGCTATATATAGGTGTACGCGCCGTCTATTCGCTCGTCCGCGCGATTTGTCGTACATGCACGTGCGATCCTCCCTCTGCCTCTTTTCTACACATATACATATACATATACATACACACACGCGCGCGCGCGCACACACACACACACACCTACATATACTCTTTCTCAAGCGGGCCGATTTTCTCGACTTCACGGTGCCGTGCGTTCTCGATGCATTACGCGCGTGGTTACGCGTCGTGCACGCGATTTTCGCGAAGGGAAGGCTTCGACGCTAGCTAAGATGGGATATGTGTGTGGAGATGGAGATGGTGATGGTGGTTGGTGGTGTATAACGAGAAAGAGGGATCGAAGGTAGCTATAGCGATTCGGGGTTGGTTTTGAAAGGAAGTCTACGACGACGACGACGACGACGACAACGACGAAGAGGAAAACGTGAAGGACGTCGACGCAAGTAGCGTCTATAGATGCTGTGACGGATTAGGTGAGCGTTACTCTCTGCTTCACCCTCGAGTCCCGGTTAGCTCGCTGAGAAACTCTGCTTCCTCTTCCGGATTCCCGAATGGATGGAGAAAGAGAGAAGGGGAGAAAATGAGAGAGAGAGAGAGAGGGAGGGGTGAAAGGGACTCGCAGAATCTCGGAGTAATGGCGGCATAGAAATCAGTGGCGGAAATGGCTTGGCTTATTTCTCTGGAGGATATACGGGCTGCGATAGCAAGTTTGTGTGCGCGGGAGCGCGCAGGGAATCGGGAGGGGAAAGGGAAAGAGAAGGAAAGGAAAGGGACGAGAGAGAGATGTAGGGAGAAGGCCGAGAAGGGAGACGGAGATGAAGTGGATCTGCTCGCTCGCTCGCTCGACTCGACTCGTTGCTACTTCTCCAAACAAATTGGGCGCCTGTAAAAATTTCAGAAGGAGGAAAGACGAGCCACGTTCGATCGTCCGACCCAAGAAACATGGGATTTTATTTTCCTCTTCCTCTTGGACTATCTCTTTCTTCCCCCACCCTCTCTTTCTCTCTCTCTCTCTCTCTCTCTCTCTCTTTCTTTCTCTTACACGCTCGCATGCACGATCCAGCACATAATTCAAAGGGGTAGTATATATGGTACAGAAGATCGCGACACGGCTGGGTTCACTTTAAAGGTGGTTTAATGGACGCATCGCGATAAGCGCGCGGCAAAATGTTATGCGAGTATTATAGCGTTGGCAACGAGGACGTTCTCACTATATTTACCGTCTCGCGTGTCGGTGCTCCGTCATTGCGACACCCCCGTCAATTTGGTAAGACTACCAGTACGATCGGAGAAAATAACTATGAAAGGAGAATTTAGCGCATGGTATTCTTGTAATGAGAACGTCGAACCATTCAGTCTATATATTTATTTGTTTAAATCAGATCCGGAGCATGTATGTTGGTACGCGTTTAAAAAAAATTGCAGAGAAGTGAGTTTTTATTTTTTTTTTATTTTTTTTATAAACATCTCATAGATGTAGGAATAATTTATTAACCTAGAATCGTTGCAGGTTACATGCACTATTTTCAATTATTATTATCCGTTTCTTCTCTTTATTTTATCTCTATTTATTTTCCCTCCCCCTTTTTATGTGTCTTTCTTTCTTTCTTTACATCCTCGAGTCATGCAAGACACAGCACGAGACGAGGTTTGTACTCGAAACACGAACGTCACGTTCCGCTGCACAAAAGGAAGGTGAGATGTCTCGAAGGTAAAGGAGAGTCACGAATTTCCTTGCTTTAAGTTTCATTCCATTCCGGTCGCGTCTGATCGATCGATCGCTCGGTGGGTTTCGTCAAATCAACGCGAAAATGGTTACCACCGATTACAAAGGGTTTTGGGTAAGAATTAAACATGTTGTCGAAGCGTCGAGTCGTTTAACGAGGACGAGAGAGATGGACGGACGGAAGAAGAGGGAAAGAGATGGAAAACGTGAAATTTACGCGAAAGCCGAGGATTATATCGGATCGCGTTTCGATCGCATTTCTCTCTCTCTCCCTCCCTCTCTCTCTCTCTCTCGTTTGTCGCAGATTGGAGAGTGTTGGAAACGAGAAAAAGAAAGAGAGAGGAAATATTCCAGTAAGATAAAACGATTCGAAATTTATGGCGATATTAACGTCACCGGCAACCCACTCGTTTACGAAATTCTTCGGTAAACTGAATTTTTCGACGATTAAACGCTTCCAATCGTTCCTTTCTATCGACTCTAATCGTAACGTTATTCGCGATGTACTAATACGTCCTTTCGGTATCGTTAAAAGCAATCCCGGATTCTCTTTCTTTTCGCTACCGCGAGATCGCTAGCCATAAACCTAAGAACGTATTAAAGAACAAGGTTTCGCGCAAATCTTGATCTTTATTATCCGTTTCACGAGAAAAATATGTGGGGCCATTAAAACTTTCTTCTCGAAGGTATCACGGAATACAGAGTAAGAGTGTGTGAGAGACAGAGTGAGTGAGTGTGAGAAAGAGAGAGAGAGGGGGGGAGGAAAGGAGAGAGTGGACTTTTAGGATGATAACTTTAAAACTGAAATGGAATGTTCTTCGAGAATATTAAGTCTCCCTCTCCTTTGCGGTGTCGCTTAAAAATGAAAAGGAGGGTAATACCGGACAAGTCGATAGTTCGACAAGTTATAAATCGGGGGAAATCGTCCATCTAGAACATATGACGTTCTGAAAAATATCGACGGTTCGATCTCGGTCTTCACGTAATAATTCGTAATACGCGAAACGTCAGTCACGAGAAGAAAAGAAAGAGAGGCGTCTTCGAGTCTCTCATGAAAGATAAGCGTTACGCGAAAGGTTCAATCTTCCAAATGGAGTTTGTAACGTCTGCAGAATTCCGGGCGCATGCAAACTCACAATTTATTCCTGCGAGAAGGTACTCCACGATGTGTCGCGATAAGGCTGACCATTTTGACGTTACTACTCACCGTTCACGTATGTATTTCTCGCATCGTTTTTCAAGCGCCTTTGCAATACTTCTCGACTACTCGCTTCTCTCGTCCGCACGAAAACACTTCGAATCGACGAGCAAATTCTCCAGAGTCGGAAGGATAATGAAAAATCTAAAAATGACGAGTAGAGGAAAACAGTAGTCTCTTTGTATAGCGGAGCGAACGGTAGTGAGCAAGCGAGCAAGACAGTGGTGGAAAAAAGAGAGAGGGGGAAGAGAGAAAAGAGAGACAACGTAAATGAAGATCACCGATCGCAGATTTTTAGAAAAATCAGAATATCGCGATACTTGTTTTGGCACGAATATGGCGCTGTCCGTTTCTCCCACCCCGTTTTCCTCCTCTTCTTCCACGCGAATTGTTTCTCTCTCATCTACATTGCGGAACGAACGTCCATTATTCGAAATGGATGGAAAGTCGTTTTCGTAAGAGATATTTTCCTATATAAATTACTTTATGTCCAGCACCGTACAGTACACGTTTATTAAATCGTTGCTTAATATCGTAATTTTATCTTGTAATATTTTACACACACGAAAAAACTTTCAACTTATTATTCATAGGAACGATTACTAATGAAGTTGCCCTTGATTTTTAATGAATATTCAAACAAACATTTTGGTTTTACGAACGAAACTCGACATTTTATCGAAACGGAAACGCGATACGTTCGGAAGTTATCAAGATAATCGACTTCTCGTTGGTTTCTTGAACAAACAAAACCGTAGTACGAGTTGGTGATATTCGCAATGTCTTTACACTATCAGATATGTATATACCTACGTATTTAATACTAAATGAATACGAGCATACACGCATGCATACGTCCCATACAATCATACACACGTATACATACTAATGTGTAAGTGAAGAGCGTGGTAAAGAGAAAGAGTAGAATAGGGATTACGAACTGCTGAATATTTCATTATGAAAACCGCATGGAAACTTGCGAGAATGATAATACTTTATCAGCACCACTCTCTCCCTTTCTCTCTATTCGTAGAAAAAGGATTATTTTCTTAAGCGCCGAAAGAGAGTGAATATTTAACACCACTCTCGGTAGTGAGATTCAGCCAGCCGTGATCGGGCGTTACACATAAGAGGAAAAAAGAGTTCCTCGTTAAGCGTAACTGTTATTATCTATGAGAAAACTGGTGAGATCGTCGGCGTTTGTTCGAGAATTTTTGCGCGGAGGAGTCAGCGCATTTTATTCGAAAATAGATCGACAATTCGAAACACAAAATCTCTAGACGGATATGCATGTACGTATACCTATACCAGTAAACGTAGAAATAAATACTATATAAAAGTCTGCGTATACAGGGTGTCTCGCATCAGCTGAAGCAGGCCACCTAAATATCTTCTTTGTTTGCCGTGACACGAAAAATGTTTATAGCGCAACTCTTCTGTCGGGTCATTTTTTTAGTATTCTAAAGATTATCCGGAGATCACGATACAGGCGTACTTAAAGTTGCAATACAAAAAATGCACGTTTCTGCGATAAAAAAAGCATCAAAAACGTTGGAAAGACTGAAGAAAAAATTACCCGGCAGAAAAGTTTGTCTTCCACGATAGGTATTCCTATAAAGAAACCATTCAAACTCTGCCACAAACATTATTCATGTCATGAAAAACAAAGGAAATATTTAGGTGGCCTCCTTTATCTAAAACACCCTGTATATACCTATAAATATTGAAATAAGCAGTACACAGAAGATATACGTGTACACGTGCGAACGTTGAAACAAGTAGTAGTGGTTAACCTTTAATCGGCCGTTCTACCACTCTGTATCTTTTTGTATTTAGTTTTGCGCGGCGAACGAAAACGAGGAGAAAGAAAGAGAGAAAGATTGGTGCGAAAGAAACGTCTTATAAATTCATCGCGTCGGATCTCCGAGGGACGTAATTTATATGAAAATTAAATTCGCCGGCTCTTGGCTAGTACCTTTTGTATTCGTTTTTCGACCGGACGAACGTTTTGATTAAACCACGGAAAAAATCGTTTTCCTTTTTCCCAGTTTTGCCGACAGACAATGGCTGAAACAGGAAGAGGAGAAGAAGGAGGAGGAGGAGGAGGAGGAGGAGGAGGGAAAAAGCACGATCACATTTATGCAGGGAGTGTATAGGTATTTCTAAAAAATACATAGATAAACGCGCGAAAATTCTTCACTCATTTACCGTACCGTACTTTATTACGTTTTCTTGGTTACATAGAGAGAACACGTGACTCATAATCATCGCGCGAAAAAGCGATGAAATGGAATGGAACGAGAACGATAGAATTTTTTTCACGAACTCGAACCACTCTCGACGTTTCACCGCTTCTCGTAACTATTGAACGCGTTCGTAGAACCGGCGTTGTGCGTGTAACGCAAACGCGTGGGCGGGGAGACGATAGAGGAGGGGGTAGCTTTCCACCCCTTATATTCAGGTAAAATACGGTTTCGCGGTCGATATGTATCGCACGGAAGTAAACGTTGAATTAATGACGACAGTGCTCCTCTGGGAACGATGCGTTCCGAGCGACCTAGTCTGACCCTCTCGTCTCGTATCCTCCTCCACCTACTTCACTCCCTTTCATCCTCCCCCGCCCATTTGCCTTCTCTATCCGTCGTGTCCATTTTGACTTCACAGGAGATAAAAAGAGAGAAGAGGAAAGTACGTGAAACAAGTCAATATATATTTCTTTTTGTATTGTATACATATATGTACGTACACGTTTATAGCAATACAGTATAGTAACTAACTATACACACGCACACACACACACGCGCGCGCGCGCGATACCTACACACATATATAGATATACAGACGTATATAATTCGAGGGATTTCTCGATTCGCTCTTCAAGATGGAATTACTCGACGGAGACCACTTGCCAATAACCGAGCGGTCATCTTCCTTTTTTCTCTTTCGTTCGTACATCGAGTTCGTCCCTTCGGATGACTTTATACGAGCGAGTGGAGGACGAAGCCGTGCAAACGTTGTACCTCGGTGTATCCTTCTGTCACGATTTATCAACGATCCACGTGTTCCCTCCACACCACCGCCGCTTACCGTCCCTGTTATTACCGTTCGCGTTGCTGACCACGTACAACGAATTGCTACACGCTGAACTTTCGCGCACCCTCTCGTTCCGTTTCTACTCACGGTGCGACCGTAAGCCGAGCTTGGTACCGATTGAAAATTAAACGTCGTTGTGTATACGTTTACGTACGTATACGCGTCCTACGTGTGTGTTTCTATCCCCTCGCGTGGGCGTATACGAACGCGTACGTGCGTTTTACGATGATCCGCATTATTCACAGACGTTTATATCGGGATCATGCGGCTTTCCGGAATTATCGTTCCTACTGATATTCCGATTACGCTGCTGAGCATACGTCCCGACTTCGAATTAATTAGGCAAGAGGATTCGTTGTAACCACTCGTCTGTGATTTTAAATACCGATCTAAAAAAGAAGACAAACGAGATTTCTGTCCTACTGAAATAAACACATAGTAGCTGCAGACGTTGTTTAACGATGTTACGCGAAATGTAGGGGGAGTAAAGTAGTCCAGTCGGAATAGCCCAAATTTGGACCGACTTCTATTCAAAGACACAAAAGCAGCGCCAAT
>JAIFRP010000039.1:2174475-2185370 GCA_032403825.1 Odynerus spinipes | reverse complement strand
CGAAAACTTAAGTGCATGTTCCTGTAGGTCCAAAGAACTTATAAAAAAATTGGCGCTGCTCTTGTATCTTTGAATAGGTCTCATGTCTATTCCGACTGGACTAAAGTTATTTACCGCGAAGGTCAGTGACGCGAGGTCATGATACTACAAGTCCCAATCAAGTAATTAACGATTACGTGGGGGAGATCAAAGTAAACGGTACGTAAAGTTGAACGAGCTTGTGAGGCTACATATATTTGCTCGGGCGTATTACAAATATATCGAGGACTTCGATAAACCGTTCTATCCTATCTAATTACGCGAAAATCATGTATCTATGTGAAACGATAGAAACCGATCGGTCTTTCTTTTCTTCTAATCTCTCGACGAGCGTGTAAAGCCGATTAGAGAGAAACAGAGTGGGAGGGAGGGAGGGGGATAATACTAGAGGTAATGCGATATGTCGGCTAACTGCGGGCGTAATCCCAAGTTTCAATGGAAACAATCGACTAAATTTTCCATAATAGTTCTATCTTAAAACTCGATCGTGTATTAGAAAATACAAATCGAATCGATTGTTGTTTGCATTTCCTAGCGCGTTAACCTCGCGATCGATCTCGCGGTAGCCGTATCCCGTATTGTTGTCCATATCATTTCTCTAACGTTAGCGAAATCAATTTAAATTCATTACGGTCGAAGGCACGACCGTTAATTGCATAATATTGATACAGAGGCCGAACGGTTTAAGCGGCATCTTGCTTTACATGCAAATGAGATGCACTATCAGATTTGCTAATCGATTATATCGAATGGCAACGTTTACATCGTAGAAAGTGTGCGATCGATTGGATCGAATATAAAGAAAAAGAAAAAAAAACAGAGTAGAGGACCGAGAAGAGGATATCCGTTCGAGTCGAGATCCTATCGATGATGTTCGATCGAAACGCGCGATTTTATTCAATTGGAGCTTTCGAGCTGCGTTCGTACGATTCAACGCGAGATCGACCACAACCGGTACCGGAACGAGCTCGCGTTAATGTTTTATTAATTGGGACAGGTCGTTAACCCCCCTGAAAATCCGCTGACGTTTGCTTATTCCCCAGATCGCTTTTACGAAAATGCGAAGTTTTCGAGAAAATTTATTTCCCCCGTGCACGTCACAAAATCGTTTAAATAACGCACCCGGGAAAATTGTAAATTTAATGCGGTTTAATCCCGCGAGTGAGTTTTACGTCGAGTATAAAATCAAATTTACACTTCGTTGCTGTGTCGTTTCTTCCTCGTCTCGTCGATTTCGTAGTCGGCTCGTAGAATCGATAAAGGGCTTGACAAGCGCGACGATTGAGATTAGAAGCAGTCGTTTGTAACGATTCACCGTCCAAACACGCGACTTTTCCGCCACGGACGATCGGGTGTCTCTTTGATCGGCCGCTACGAGAGATAAACGAGTGCGAGGATTTCGATCTTCTCTACGTGTCCATCTCGATGAACTACTCGCGTGTGGTGTAATTGATGTAGCAGATTTCTACGATGAATGTTTGTTAACGTATTCCATGAGTAAAAATAAGGATACCCGTGTTTATGTTGGTAATAAAATCTTGCAATGAAATATATTATATTCTTCGGGTTTATATTAGTGTCGTTCATTATAAAAGTGGCGTAAGTTCATAATCTTCAAATATTAATTGTTTCGCGTAAAATCATCGCGTTTTACTATATCTTTCGTTATAAAAATGGATCAATTCTTATTGTTAGTTGTATCTCGTGTCACTAGATGTCCTTACTTTTTTATTTATTTTTATTTATTTTTCTGTATATCATTTTGCGAAACACTTAATATTACAGCAAACGATTACACAGAGTTAAAACACCTTTATAATAAACGACACGTTTGTATAATATTCTTTTGTTCTCGTATCCATTCCTAGAAAGCGATGGCGTAGCTAGTGCGATGAAACCTGGTACATCCTCTATATCCTTCATGTATGCGTGTATACTATTGTACATACATATATCTATGTGGATATCAACGTTCAAGTATCAAAGCAATTAAACGTCACGTTTAAAAGCTTCCCACGTGTGTGTACGTACATATATGGACGGAGAACGTGGAAGTGCGTCGATCGTTATCGGGATTCGCGGACTTTTTCAAATCCCACGAATCTGATCATTATCGATCATCGCTCGAGTACTTCGCGCACTCGTGAGTGCTCAAAAGAAGAAGAAAAAAAAGAAAGAGAAAAAAAAGAAGTATAATCAGAAGTTCCATTTGGTAAATGAGAGAAGGTGAGGTGTGCTCTCTTTTCTTTGTCTCTCTCTCTCTCTCTCTCTCTCTCTCTCTGTTACACACACACATACACTAGAGTAGAAATATACGTTCGTACCTACTACGTTACCAATCGAAGGAGAATTTCTCAAAAGCAGGTCGTGCGTGATTTAAATCTACAATTTTTCCGAACTTTGGCCTTCCATTTTTCCAACTTTCCTGAAACTATACTCGCCGTTCGTTCGCTCTGTAGCTCGCGAAGGGCGTCCTTAGACTTTTGGTTTTACGCTTTGCTCGTACGCTTGAGCGAGCGACAGTAATACGAGAGTACGAAAGCCAAGTTCGCAATAATGGCGTAGAACGAAGAAAATCTATCGTTCTTTGATTTTTAGGACAAATACGTGCCCGTTCCTACCCACATTATTAATAAGATATTATTAACGTATCATTATCGATCGTGCGATCGATAAACAATAACGTTTCCGAATAAACGATCGAAGCGTTTAAATTACCTTTAAGGAATTTTCGCTCAAACTTAAGCGGAGTATCCATTCGAACGTTTAATCGCTTCTCGGCGTTCCACGAGACGGTATTATTATCGACTTTACGCTTCGAGATCTTGTAACGATAACCTACTTAGAGAGAAGAACGATACGAGAGCCCCGAGATATGTACTTTTTCGTTCGAAGAAGGGTGGCTTTATAAAATATTAGAAAAATACTATTCTTATATTAGATATAACGTTTCTTCATTATCTCAAACGAGCTAATTCCGTAATTAAGATACCTCTCGAAGAGAAAAATAAAATCGACGATATTAAATATACATTTTGCTCATATTTCAATAAGGAATTCATGTTCAAGGGACAACAATGAAGAAAGACGACATTTCGACGCGTTTTCGAGTGCTCCTTTAGAAAGGACGACGAGCTTTGACGTCGTTGTCGCCGAACCGGGTGTAGGAGGCTGAAGAAGCGTCGGAGGAATACAGAAAAGTTCTTAAGATGGGATTAAAGGATTTCGGAGCGATGGCGGAAGAGCTGCGGGCGACGGATCGCCGGCGTTCGTCGAGGGAGACGAACGAGGGTGGAGGCCAGTCGAGCGGTATATCTCGACGGGTAAAGCGGTAAGTCATTTGAAACAAGGAATGCCACTTACTCTCCTAGCCGGTTTTCATGCACCGCGTACATCGCTACGTGTGTACGGGTACACACACCGCTGTATATTACGTATGTATACGTGCGAGCAGAATAGACGTAACTCCACGCGCTGCCACGTTTCCTCCAGGGTCCGCTTATTATTCATAAACTCATCCGTGCGCCACGATGAGGAACTCGATTGTGTAAGGAGCCAAGGGTAGCGGAAGATTAGCGAAAAATAACGTAATAAAGATGGCGATGGTGGTCGAGATGCGATAAAGCGAATGTTTGTTAGTTCAACGTAAAATTTGCCCGTGTCGTTTTCTAAATGTAGGTAAGACGTTTAAGCGAGAGAACGGTAGTAGGTGGATAACCACTGGCTGAGGAAAATTAGCAAGAGGTAGTCGTGCGATCGAGGTCAACGCGAGTACCGGCTACGGAATCGGGTGTTATATCGCAAATATTGACACTATCTATAGGCGACTCGTGGCGAGGCAAATAATACCGGCTTCTGGGATATATTCCTCGTATCATCTATCTCGCTTGCTTCTCTCTCTCTCTCTCTCTCTCTCTCTTTCTTTCTCTCTCTGTCTCTTTTTCTCGATGTTGTATTTCATATTTTTGACATTTTTTTGACCGAAGAACTATCATAAATGTTTACGCTGGTACGTGAACGATAAAAAAAGAAACGGGAGAAGGAAATGGTAGTAGAACGAGGGTGATATAGGTGGAAGCGCGAACGACGTTGGTAGTCACGGTCCAAATCGAAAGAAACGAGAGACGGTGGTTTGGCGTGGTGCCAGAGAAAAAATCGAGGGTGAAACCGAATGACTAATATGCATTTTTTCCTCGAGATTAACGCCGGCTACGATACCACGAGAGCCGAGTCCCGAGCCCCTTGTTAAAATATCGTTTACCGGCTATCTCTCTTCTTCTTCTTTTTCTTTTTCTTCTCCGACCTACTGTGTTCTCCCCTTTCCTCTCTTTCTTACTCTTCAAGCTCAGGGAATCGAAGTTGCTCGTAGGCGACCCGTAAAATCGAGCGATTACGACGTGATCTTTATTCGTCAAAGGCAAAAGCAAGGTGATGGGTAGCAGGATTTAATGGGAACGATAAAGAAACGATTGGTAACGAGCATCCGTCGTGACACGATTCGTCGTTATCATTACCGTCGATGAGCGGGACGTCGAAAGTAAATATTTAAGGAATTAATTTTCAATTTCCGAAGATCGGAGCTGATGCGATATGAGGTTTTTTTTACAGGAAATGCAGTAAAAATAAAAAAAAGAGAGAGCCAGGAAATCAGAGCGAATAAAAAAAACCTCATCCTCCTCATTTACGATAATGTTCGAGCGCGAATGAAGTATAGCTTCGATTTTACCGAGGCGACGACTCGTATTCCATCAAGATATACATATGTATATTTCTCATGTTACTTTCGTTAGCAGACTGTTCGTGAGAAATATGAGAGCGACGTTAGCAGACCGTGCAATCTTTCTTGGCTCCTTTCGTTGACTGCCCTCGGGCGTAACGCATTACGCGTCTCTTCTACCTCCGTTGCGTGTACGCTGACAAGACGAGAATACGAAGGGGAATTTAAAGGGACTCGAAAAGAAAAAAAGAAAAAAAAGGAGAATACGGAAGAAGAAGAAGAAGAAGAAGAAGAAGAAGAAGAAGAAGAAGAAGAAGAAGAAGAAGAAGAGGGTAGAAAATGACGGAGAGACAGGAGCGAGCAATTTGGCTGGTCATAAATACACTTTTGCACCGTGCACTTTCCATTTCGCTACTTCATACGAGTCTTTATTACCTCCAGGG
Source organism: Odynerus spinipes (assembly GCA_032403825.1). Taxonomy (NCBI): domain Eukaryota; kingdom Metazoa; phylum Arthropoda; class Insecta; order Hymenoptera; family Vespidae; genus Odynerus; species Odynerus spinipes. Next base: position 2,180,171 of record JAIFRP010000039.1, on the reverse strand, counting down.
GTCAAACGCGGTGGTGTTAGTGCAAGAGGAAAATAAAGAGAGAGGTGGGAGAGAGGGAGAGAGAGAGAGAGAGAGAGAGAGAGAGTGATGGCCTCTCTCTCTCCTTCTCTTTCTCTCTCTTTTTCACACAGTAGCGTTGCTTCGCTTCGCGGACGAGTAGAGAGGTCGATTTTATCGCCAACGGCGTTCGCCGCCATCAACTTTCAAGTTCAGACCGTGGGAGAAATCGCTGTCAGGGCTTTTTCAAGGCGGTGGCGGCGGAGGATTCACGAGAACGCGCGAGCAAGCGAGCGGGCGTCGGGCTCTTCTTTCCTCGTTGGACGAAAGTAATTTTTTCCGGCACGACTTGAGAGGGCTTTTCTTCTGTTTTTCTTTTCTTCCTTCCATCCCCGTTGCTTCTTTTTTTCTTTCTTCCTCCTCGTCTTCTCACCGTCTCGTTTTCCCCTCTTCCTCCTTCCTCTTTTTCTTTTTGCCCTATAAGGAAAGGAGCCGAGGCAATTTACTCGGCCGAGACGTTTAATGTCTGCTGCCGCGACGGGATACATTTACGAGAGAAGACGAGCGAGGGGTGGGAGCACTGAAAGCGAGAAGTAGGTAGAAGACGCGAAGGAGAGTGAGGAGAGAGATATCGCGATTGAAATCGATTCGATATTTTCTCGAGTTATCCAAAATTTCTCTACGTGTTTACGTTGTTGTACGCGTAGAAACGTCGATGGAAGAAAAGGACAGATCGGGTTAGTTCGAGTTCGGTATTTTACAACGAATCCGAAACCCGTTTTTCAAAAAGTTTGCGCGTTCCCTTTTTCTTGGTTTTTTCTCTTATTTTTCGCGAAACGTCAACTCCGTTGACGTATGATAGCGAGCGCGACGAAAAAGTTACTTTTGGATCAGCTGCGTTCGAGACAAGTGATTACTATGTTTGTTGGAATTCGTCGAAAAGATTCGTCAGTGGTGTATAGTAAGAGAGATGGCAGAAAAGAGAGGAAGGGTGAGAAAGAGAGAAAGAATGGTGTGCGATCTATCGGTACCCTATTATTCCCGAAGGTGTGCCGACCTCGAATAGATCTTTCCCCTTTCCTTCGTTTTTTCTTTCTCTCTCTCTCTCTCTCTCTCTCTCTTCTCTCCTCTTCTCTCCTCCAACTTAGTCGACCGTTTTCTTCGGTGGATACGTGATCGGAAAGAAGCACGATTCTTTTTCTACGTTCGCGGTGGCCCATCGGAAAACCGAAGGATCCTCAGACTGCGAAGTAGCGTTGGACGGATCTTCATTGATATATGTATCTCCATTCATGTACTCCCACACACATATATATATATATATATATATATCAGCCTGGGTATCAGTCGAACGTTTACGCACTTCCTTCCCCATTAACGCACTCGATAGCTCGAATCCCCAAAGCGTTGTACAGCATAGGAGGTTGAGAGCACCCTAAGACCCTTCGACGGTGCCTAAAGTACTTCCAGAGAAGCGAGCTCGTATTTAATTTCGCGGGAAGATTTTAAAGGCTCAGGGAGACTTTCCTTTCTCCTCCGGCTATGTCCCGAATCTTCCGATTGGATCGTAAAGCGCGCTCGAGTTACATAAGAAGTTACATAAAAGAGTAAACGACGGTGGTTGGTACGGTTGGACGAGCAACGACGAAACTTTCGGCTCCTTCTCGTGTTTTTTCTTTCTTCTCTTTTTTTCTCGTCCACCTTCCCCCCTCCCCTCTCTCTCTCTCTAGCGCGTGTGCGCGCTTTCGCGATTATACGCGAGGTATTCTTTTCCTCCTTCCTTACTTCCGTTCGTGGTATATACTTAAAGAAAGTTAAACAGTCGAGTATATCGTTCCTGGGAGGGACTTGAATCAACATAAAGCCTCGTGGAAATATCTTACCGTCGAGAGCGACGCTGGAAAAAGAATTTCACGCTTGCGATCGCAGCGAAAAAGTTCGCGCGCGAGAGGGAAACGAATTTCGAGAGATCGGCTCGGTGAACGTAATTAAAAGATTTTCGATAGGCTGTCTCGCGAGCGTCCTTTCGTCGCGCGTTAAACGCCAAAGGTAGGCGGTGCGATAGGGAACAATGGAGAAAGAGAGACCGAGAGAGAGAGAGAGAGAGAGAGAGAGAGATGGACGGATAGACGAACGCATGGATAGATAGAGAATGGGAGGGTGAGAAGGGATGAGAGAAGAAGGGCAGAGGGGTGGGGGGTAGATAGGTACTGTGAAAAGCCGATCCACCGTTGATCCATCGATAGGTCATTTACATGTCGCGTCTGCCATTAAGTCCACCTACAGCTCGCGCGATTGGTGGTACATATGGGTCCCAGGGCCGTACCTAGCACGCCACGATCGTACGTGTTCGAGAGCGAGCGTCGAGCTGCGACGGTTTACGAGCGGGCCGCGCCTGCCTCGGTTGTTAACGCTCGAACGAGCGGACGTTGATACACGATTGCAACGTTCAAGCAAAGACCGGAGAGCTCTACCACATATATAAAGACACGTAGCGTGCGCGCGCGCGCGCGTGTGTGTGTGTGGTGCAACGTGTTCGTTTCAACGCTCTCTTCTAACGAAAGAGGAGAAGGGACTATCGGAAGTGTGACGGACAGTTCGAAGCCGTGAAGGTTCGCTCATCGATAATGGCAATTATTGTCGGTAGTTACTCGGGAAAAAAGAGGACATCGTTCGTCATGCGCGTCGAAGGCCAGAAGCGAACCCGTTCGCCCAAAAAGTCGCGTTACTTCGCTATTCTTTTTCCCTTTTTATTTCATTCCCCCCGTTCCTTTCTTTCTCTCAGTACCTACAGGTACAGCTCGGCTGAGCGGATTTCGACATCTCGAGTACATACACGCGTGTATACATGCATGCATCCATACGACGTTCGATTGACGAGCGTGCAAATATCGAGTCGCGGAAATTCTCGACGAAAATTTTTGTCTCGATCCACAGTAGATAGCGAGTTGCAGTGGTATAGGTTGGGCGAGCGTGGCTCGCTAGAGGACTCTCGGGAGATGGAAATAGAGATAGATAGATAGATAGATAGATAGAGAGAGAGAGAGAGAAGAGAGAGGAGAGAGAGGAAGGGAACGATCGTTTTGAAGTTTCGAGTCCGGGAAAGTGGCGCTTTTGTAATAACAGCTCTCGTACTACTGGCAAGTGGAGAAAGACGCGATAGCGTCAGACAGGCTGGGGCCCCTAGAATACCGACGCTCTGCTGTCAGCGGGACGCTGCTGCTACCCGTCGAGTAGTTAACAAGCGTCCTCGAACTTTGCCTTTTCCTATCAAATTGTTCTAATGTTTGATATCAGACGCTCGACTATGTAGATATGTATAATACATACGTGTGTATACATGTGTATATGTGTGTATGCGCGTGTACGTGGGCGGGCGCGTAATAAGAGCGTCGAGCATGGCATCAACTTACTTCGCTTTCGAATGGCGAACGGAAACTTCACTGCCGGTAAATTACGACGCTAACTTCGTGAATTAATATCAGGGATGATCTTTTATCCATCGCTTGTGTCCTCGCTTCGTGGTCGGCGGCGGCTCGTCGAAAATAAAGCACGGGGTAACCGTGCGTTGTGTTTTCACCGTGTTTGCTTATACCATACGGAATAAAAGCATCGAGTTGATTCCTGCTCGATCATCGGATATCATTTATTTACATATCGTTTGCACTTTTATATCGCGGTTCGATCGGAACGCGAAGAGTTCTAGCTTTATTGTCCTTTTCGGGATCAAATTAAAATTCTGTCGGACGAGACGATGGAAAAAAGGATCGGAGGAATTAGCGATCGAGAGTAGCCGGAGAGAAGTAGAGCTTATTATGTCTCCCTGATAAAAACTTATTTTTAATCATACTCTCTCTCTCTCTCTCTCTCTCTCTCTCTCTCTTGCTCGATCATAATTAATTTCAGTTTCTCCGTTGAAAACTTAAGTAAAACGTGATTTTAAATTGGGCTAATCGCCTCCCTTGATTCCACGCTAAGCCATACTCAACTTAAATTTCATTTAAGTCTTAAGTACGAGCTCTGCAGTCGGCCCTTAATGCGCGTACATTACAGCTCAGCGTTCTCGGCTGACAATCGTTATTCGGGATTCTAGATACCATATGCGTATTAAAAGGGAGTGAGAAAGGGAGAGGAAGCAGTTCTGGTTGAGAATGCGAGAGAAAGAGGGGGGAGAGAGGGAGATCAGAATATTCAGCCACGCTATCGAAGAACTATTCTCACGCACGCCGGCGTAGTATTATCCTGGGATACCCTGATACCGATATATTTCCCCGATAAGTCGGTTATCTCTTCTAGGAATTAAATTGTTCCCTGTTAATCGAGACACCGCTACCTCCTCCTTCGCATCTACGCTTATATCGTAGCGTTGGTCGAAACGTAACGACCTTGCTCATTACCTGCTGTGTAGGGTTCGAAGAAAGCGAACGCATCTTCGAGTCTGAATTTCTGTAATCGATTTAGGTAATTTCGAAACTTGCAATTTACACGATAGATACTTACGACAGATTGATTGATTTATTTATTTAATTCACGGCAAGAGTCATGAGTATATATTAGTATGCATATACATGTGGTGATCGATTTTAAAGCGTACGCGTGCGTGCCCTATATTAGGTCGAAAGGTAAACACCTCAGCTAGACGACGGACGTCAAGTTCTAAGAAGTTTGGATCGGCCTAAAAACAGTCGGTGGTACGGCGACCTTTGTAGGAGATAAGAAGCGAACGTGTGCTTTTAAAATAATAAAGCGAAGCAGTTGCAAATCACACGTAGAGCGGGACAGTCGTGGGTCGCTTCCATATCGATAGTCGTTGCTAGTTGTCGTTAATTATGGTTCGTTTTAATCAGTCGTAGTTTAATTTATCTATCGTAATTTATTTATCGTTTAATATAGTCTGCTTAAATAAACTGCGTGTAATATTATAGTTATTCAGTAGCCGGTAGTCGTATATTCTGATGCCGTTTTTTTTTGCATTCTCGATTCTTGATCCCGCGCATATATAATAGTAATTCAATTTCTTCTTTCCTTTTTATTCGCTTATTCCGCTAATGTACAGAAACTTGATAATCGGCAATACAATCAGCTCGCCAATTGATTTTCAAAAATGCGAAACGAGTCGCGAGCCAACGACGCGTGATCCTTTGTCCTTCCATTCGAAAGAGTCGCTGATTATTTTCACCGATGAAGCGACGTAAAATCGTGGGCGGAAATTTGCAACGATGCGTGAACCGATTCGTCGTGCTCGGGTCGGAGCGATGGCGATGCTTTTCGCTTTTACACCGCTCGTTCGTCGTCCCCTACCGTTTCTTTTTCACTTTATTTCTTACCACTTTGCTCGTTCCACGGTCCATCATAAAAATCTATGAAAATTTATATCGCGGAGTCGCGCGGAATACTCGGCGGTTTTATGCAAACGAAGAATCACGAATGCGGGCTCGGATCGAAATAAATCGTTCTTTTAATTTATAACGCAAAACCGACGAAGCTTTCTATAATAATTCAAATGTCTGATTAAATATCGAAGTAACGGGTCGATAACATTGCCTCGATAGGTCAGAGAGACATCGAGAAAGGTAAATCAGAAAATTGCAATTTATATAATCAATTAGACAAATACTCACATTATATCGGATTCTATGAGCACAGAATTATCACGAGACTATCTCTCTCTCCCTTTCTACCCCTACTTTGCTTGATTT
>JAIFRP010000039.1:2113938-2124131 GCA_032403825.1 Odynerus spinipes | reverse complement strand
CTCTCTCTCTTTCTCTCTCTCTTCTCTCTCGCTCTCGTCCTCTATCCGGCGTTCGATATTATCCGTCGTTGGATGACGATGAGCGGTAGGTAGTACCTACCACCGATAAGCTAGAACTTATCACACAATGAGACGCAAATCTGATCACGTCGGGGGCTCGCTCGCATTTATGAGACTACTCTGGAAACTCCTTCATTGTTTCGAACGGCGCGTTCGTGCCACGAGCTGATACTGGTACAAGAGAGAGAAGGGGAGAGAAAGAGAGACAAAGACAGAGAGAGAGAGAGAGAGAGAGAGAAGCAGTACCGTTGCTTCCCGTTCGGTGCCCTCGTTCAGCCTCCTCGAGTTCCTAGCGGAAGTGGAAGGGAGAAGAGCGAGAAAGAGAAGGGATGGTAGAAACTGTATGGATAGGAAGAGATAGAACGAAAGTGTAAGAGAGAGAAGAGACTTCAAGTGTCGCTAACACGGAAGTGCCACTGAGAGATGGTTGCCGCGGGCGGGCACGCTCCTCTGAAAGTGCTGCCCTAAAACTTTAAATCTTGTATCTCACGCCTACGACGTCCAAACGCGTTCATGCTGTTTCATTCTTTCTTTCCATCCTTCTTTCCGTCTTTCTTTTTCCATTTTTCTCCTTTTCCCATTCCATCTTGTTCACCGTCGGTCCCGCATATATACACATATAGGTACACACACGCACGCACACTCCTTCCATTTTCATACGGACGAATCCTCGGCTCCTGTTTACTTTACGCTTTAGTACCGAGGAATGGTATTTAACGGCAGCTTCCTCGCATCAAAGAAACTCGGGCGAGCGTTAATCTCGCTGAAGGATCATTTCGAAAAAAGGGTGGGTGGCTTTAAAGAACGACGGCACGGCCTGTTTTCTCTCTCTCTCTCTCTCTCTCTCTCTTTCTATCTCACTCTTTCTCTCTCGGTTTTTCACTCCCTTTCTCTTCCGTGACACAAGGACGTTAGCACTTCGCAAAATTTTTGATGAAATGCCATGCGAGAGGCGGGCCCGTAATATATGCAATCAACTTAATCACCTTTCCACGTTCGTTCGCTATCGGCACTCGTAGGATTGCCAGAAAATTTCTCCGTGAGTTACATCCGGAGAAAATAGTTCGCGTTATTCTCTGAAAATCGCGAAAATCTCTGTTTTTTAAAATTATTATATAACAACTTCCCTTTCTCATCTAAATCGGCTAGCAGCGAAATCAATTAAACGCAACGCGCTCTCCCAATGATTTCCCGCGCTCTGAACGCGCGCATTCGTTTCATAATGGAGAACGCTTCTAATCTCGGACCGATTACCCGCGCGACCGATGAGCGATTTACTCGATGGAATATCGAATAACGGAAAATCGAGGAAAATCGTTTCGCTCCGGCGCGGCGCGGAAATGCTCCGTGTTTTTGGGCGATTGCCTCTCTCCTTCCACCGCGGCGTGAACGAACGCGGACGAGCCGAGCCGAGCGAGCTAGCTGAGCGAGCTGAACGAACGAACGAACGAACGAACTCGGAAGGTAGTTATTTACAAAGCCATCGCGTCGTTCTCGCGGCCCCCGTATTATTTCTGCCCTATACACCGCGGCGATAAATTTCACGAGACTTACAATGCAACGAACGAACGACCGGCCGAGACATCCTAGACTTGGCAGCGATCCGACCGATGCGCGCGCGTGCGATATGCGCATCGAACGATTCGACGCATCCTCGGAAACTTCTCGTTAAACGTAAACTACTTGTCTTTTTTATTGAATCATTCTTTTTATAAACGACGATAATTTTTGAAAAATAACCCTTGTTATAGTTACGTTAGTTATATATAATTCGTTGGCAATATTACCTAACTAGACCTAATCCTCGGTAGTGTCGCTGGTTTTTTTCCTTTCAGGCAAATTTATACGGTATTAAAATTCGTTTAGAGTTATTTCTACTTTCATAAACGTTTACCGTTGTTGTAGTTATTATTATTAGTATTTTTTGCTCAATTGCGTTGTAAAACATATTAAAAATGTGTGAAATCTACGAACGTGTCTGCGAGCTCTCGCTCGAGCCGGAGGTCGAGTTTGGATCTCATAAATGCACGCTTCATTTATATTTCATAGAAGCATTATGAATTAGCGACGCTAATGAATGCGTCTCGCGAGGAGGATTTCGTAATTAGCCGTGTAACGACCCTTAAAGAAACGAGGATGGCGAATAATTAGTCTTCGACGAAAAATAAAGAGAGCGAGTAGTAAAGTTATTCGATGTTCGAACACCATCGTTCTACCGACGTCTCTGTCCGTCTATATGGAGAAAGAACAAGGGAGAGACAGACAGAGAGAGAGAGAGAGAGAGAGAGACAGAGAGAAATAGAGAACGAGAATTGGTAGATAAAAAAGAATAAAAAAAAGGTAAGAGAACGACACAGGGATTCATTGAATTTCTCGATGCGAAGCTTCTACCGAAAGCACGCTCGACTAAAAATACGAGTAGACAACCAGTCTCCGGCTTGAATATTTACCGTTAAAATAGTACCCCGAAGGAAAATAAATATGCATTTACAAGCGCAAATTGTGTACACGAGAACGGGGGGTTATCGGAGAACGGACAAGAGAGAAGAAAGAAGAAGAAAAGAAAAGTAAAAAAAAACACAAGTTTAGAGATAGACGCTTCGTTGAACGCAAACTCGGTCCAACCGGTTGCCGGCGATCCTTCTCGCGATTCCTTCCGAATTCAAGCTCTCGAACTATCTTATTATCATAAGGTATTTGCACGAACTCGCTTTAAGAGTCATTCTCGCTTCGGAGACTTCGAAATCTGAGAAACGTAATGTCATTAGTCCGTCGATCGACTCGAATCACGTTGTTGAAGAAAAGGAGGGAAGGTAGGAAGGAAGGGAGAGATGTGAGAAGCAAATAGAAAGAGAGAGAGAGAGAGAGAGAGAGAGAGAGAGAGACAGAAAACGGGGGAGGAGGATAGTGGTGGGTCGTGGGTGAAAAATCCATTTGCAGGAGCGACGATTCTTCTACCCTAAGCAGATAATACCTTACATCCTGAAAACCTGATTGCCCGGTGCACGGTGGTCGGACGTGGCGAGGCCACTGGAGAACAGCAGCTTGTTGTAGCTACGTATGTACGTACGTATTGAAGGAAAGAAAGAGAGGAGGTGAACTGTAAGAGAAAAACAGAAAAAGAGAGAGAGAGAGAGGAAAAGAGAGAGAGAGAGAGAGGGATAAAGAGGAAAAAGAGGCACGGTGAAGAGCGAAGGCGGTGTTACCTCGAGCGATAAACTTTGCCGGAGCGATCCTCGGGGAAATAAAGTTCCGGAATGGTTGCGAAGAGTACCGAAGGCCTTCAACCTCTCCTTTTCTACCCACTAGCAGCTTTTCTTGTCCATTCTCTCCGTTCTTTCTTTCTTTCTTTCTCCCTTCTCTTTCTCTCTCTCCCTCTCTCTCTCTCTCTCTCTTTTTCCTCTCTTTAGTTCGAACCGCGACTCGAATCGCGCGGGAAACATCAACCTTCTCGCTTTTTCCGTTCTTTCGATCCACCCAGCCACGATCTTCTGAATCCTTTAGATGCTTGTCTTCTAATGTGTGTGTCGTTACGATCGGATGACTCCTTTCGGAATTATCTATCTGACAGAATGACACTCACGATTACACGGAAAGAAAGAAAGAAAGAAGGAAAGAAAAGGAACAACTTGTGAAAAGAGAATTTGAATTGAAACTTGCATACCGTTTTATATCGAGATAAGTTCGAGGTTGGTACTCGATCGATCCAGGACGAATTCGAAGCTCGCGGTTCACTCGGAGGAAAATTCGCGCATCTCAAGCAACGACGGACGAGTTAGCGAGTGAAAGCTCTTCTACGGGTGGAAGTACTTCGTCGCTAGCTCGTTCGTTCGTTCGCTCGCTGCTCGAACGTAATCGAATTATTTTGATCGATCGACTCTCGAAAGTAACTTTCCTGCAAACTCGGATAAAGAACGTAAATTGATTATATCATTTATGTATAGACATAATATCGAACGTGTAAGCGAGTAGCGTTCGCGATCGCTTACGATTCTACCGCTTCACGTGACTCCTCCTGAATTTTCTCAGAATTCTACGCGAAATACGTGAGATTTCATTCTTACTCGAAAATGAAGAAAACAAACAAACAAACAAACAAACAAACAAACAAGCAAGGAAGGAAGGAAAGAAGGAAGGAAGGAAGGAAGGAAAAGGGAAAAATCGTAGTTAACGACGGTATCGCTTTTCCGTCGAGTTTAAATCGTCTAAATAAGATCGTTACCGGTATAAGGGTTGCCTCCGTGATTCTTCGTAATTTATAGGCGACTGGATCGTTTGTCGGTGCGCGCACTCATGTCGAAGGACGCATTTTCCATCCAATTACGCGCTCGATGTAAGGAGAAGGGAATACAAGTAACGATATTCCGTTTTTCTCGTTCCACGGCCTGTTGGAACTTCGGGAATATAACCAGGAGAAAGACGCATACTCGAGTGCTCGGAATTTTATGCGTTTCCGAGATATCGGATCTTTCAGGGAAGAAAATTATTTTCTTGGAAATAAACGAAGGAAAAAAAGTCATGTGCCTATATATATATATATATATATATATATCTCCAGAAATAAAAGAAAAAGATAATGGTTCCTTCTTATTACAGCCATTATAGCTATAGGCGTGCTATCAATCACTGTCTCTTTCATCTTTGCGTAACGCAAGGTCTTGTCGATCTCCTCCAGCGTGGTGGATTTCTCCTACGTTGGGACAAGAAGTCGACATTGAAGTCGACGTGCCGTAAAGGGCTGGGAAGGTACGAAGAAGAGGAGATGGTGAATAGACGATATTACGCATAGATATAGGGAATGTATAGGCGACATAGTCACGAGCGACGACGAGTCAGCGGGTCGGACGGAAATAGATATACGTGATAATGGAGGGGAAAGCACGGGGAGTGATAAAACGATGGTTTCCAGTGTGTGGGAAAGAGAAAGAGAGAGAGAGAGAGAGAGAGAGAGAGAGAGAGACTGAAATAGAGAAAGGGAACACGTTAAAACGGCTGATCGTTATTAACGAGCCAAGTACCTCGTTACCGGCTTATTATCCATCTGGTTATAATTAAATTGAATGAAAGCAATGAAGTGTACCGTGAAATTTCTACCGGTGTTTACGAGTTCACCATCCGTCGATTTATCCACATATTATACATACTACTATATATGTATATGTACGTACGTATGCATACATAGTATATGTATCTCGTACGATCTTGAGAGAAACGCACGATAACACCGAATCATATCGTAGGTACGTATCCTCCTCCTCCTCCTCCTCCTTCCAAGTTCACATCAACGCGTACATGCACAGCTCGGAAATGAGACGATTAGAGCGTGACATAAGGTAACGCCGGCTCGTGCCAGCCATGACGAATTTGAGATCACCGGTTAACGCGAACATTCGCGTCCTCTATATATTACGGTGGCCGGTAAAATTGTAAAAGCTCAACTTTTCCTCGCGCGCCGTAGTAGACGGTAATAAAAGTGTATGCTGAAGAATAATTTATGCATAAATCTCGGTGAGATTCGCCGTAACGCTACCGCTGCTATAAATTTCCCGACGCGGCGTTATATCGTCTCGCCGATAAAGAGCGAATCACGGCTCCTTTGCGAATTAAATGACGAACGCGAAAAAAGAGGTAATTGGTAGATACTACGTGGTAGGGAGAAGCTCGCGCGAAACAAGAGACGCCGGAGTTTTATGCTTATCGACGAAAAACCCCACCCCCGATGTGTATTCATTTCCCTTTGAATTTTCGATATGTGTACGCGGAAGTAGAACGACTATGTATATAAAATTCCGTTTGAGATCGCGGCCAGAAAATTAGCGCTCGCTCGCTCGGTAATGTCGAACGCCGGCGACGGGGACGGAGGGGACAATCAGTAGCATTCTGATCGGTGAACCGTAGTATCGAACTAGCAATCAGGGAGTTATCTGTCAGAAACGTGACTGAATAACTCGTGGAACTAATGCGAGTCATTGTCGGAGGATTCCGAATGGAAAAAGAAAAAAGGACGAGTGGACGCGGGACGTGATTGGATTTGCCCATGAAACTTTGTCTATTAAAACATTAAACTTTTTTTCCGAAAGGGACGTCTCTCTCTCTATGTCTCACTCTCTCGCTCGCTTTCTATCGGGGAAGCAAGTGGCGCCATAAAAATGATTCTCTCGTTTTATAGCGTGGAACGAATTACGCGCGTTAACGTCCATACGAGAGATCGATAACTCGCGTTTATTGCGCCTTGAAAGATCCCTCCGTATCTCGAGCGAGCCCGATCGATCGCTCGCTTCATACAGTATAAACGATATTGTTTTCGGCGTTGATTAGCTCGAGGATAGATTAGAACTTGGGATTTACTGGTAATCGTGAAGGCGAAGGAAACAGAGAGACAGAGAAAGAGGGGGGGGGAGAGAGAGAGAGATAGGGGTAAAAACACTTGGTCTATACAAATTAGGTCGACACTAACATTCTAAGCTTATGGGTGTTCGAGGATTAGACGGAAGAAAATATACGGAAGCAGCGAGTAAGCGATTAGCAGCCTTCTCGTGGATCATCGAGCTGACGAAAACGACGACAGGTGCACCTTTAATTATTCAAACTCCTAAAGCATAGGCGTCTACGGATAGTTGGATTATAATATATAGATACCTAGACGTATGTACGTAGGTATATACATATATACGTATAACGCGTTTCAAAAGCGTTCAAAAGGAGCAAATTAATCGGCACGGCAACTAACTCAAAGTTCGGATTATCGTCATTGTCTCGATGGCGGTGGTACCGAGCCACTGTGAACCGACGTAAAGTATGCGAGCTATGGCCAAGTTTGGTCACGACGTTATACCGATCAAAGGATCGATTCGACTCGTCCTCGTGAACCCGGGGACGCGTTCCGATAACGTGCCAAATAGAATTTACTTTTCTCATTTCGAGTGGACCCGCCTCTGGAAAAGTTTCGTTACCGGGAAAATTTGTTCCCGGGGGCGTTATCGACATCGGCTGGTATAAGCGAGCAGCAACGAACGATTTCGCGTTCGCATATAAATATTTCAATAATCTCTGATAATTGAGAAACTAAACGATACGAAATCGCATTAATTCCCCGATATAATCGAGTTTATGGACGGTCGTTAGAAAGATTTTAATAATTTCCCGTAACGAACGAGATCTAGACCGCGAGTGTACGCGCGCGTGTACGTGTATGTACATACGTACATACGTATATGTCGGTACAAGATAGGGTGTTCGCATGACGAAGGCTTGTTGACTCTCGAGAATCGCTTAAAGGACTTTTAACGAAGTACATTTGTTCCCGAGTAAGGTAGGGTAGGGTTTCGTGCAAGCGAACGCGTCCCTGGCAGCTTTAAAGATCCAATATTTTTGTCACGATGCTCGCGGACGCGCGAGATCATAAATCATTCGATTTAAAATTGCTCGGTTAAACTGATTATTCACAGTGGCATCGAGCGTAAAGCGCGAGCCCACGTTTCCGAATCCCGATAAAATGCTGTAAATTTCGCGTTTAATTCGAACAATGACCGTCTATAATAGCCTGCGAATGTCATTAAGCGAATTGCACGGGTGCAAGGTTCATCGACACCGCTATTCGATCGGCGCAATCAATTTCTCTATGTGCTATCTATTTTGCACATCGCTGACTCCCGTTGCTCGCGAATAAAACGCGGCTAAGCTACGAGTTAGTGCTCGCGTCATTAAAACAAGATAATCCGCGGCCCGCTAATTGCTTCGCGAGGAGACAACGAGGACAAAGGAGAAGCGTGGCTAATTAGCGACCCTTCGTCGAAATTATCGCGAGACGGCGGGTTAACCGGCGGTGGTGTGGTCGATCGTTCTCTACCGGTCGGTATCCACGAATCTCTCGCGTTTTACGGTATAGATGACAGCGTTCGCGCGGATAGAGAAAGAAATAGGAATTAAACCAGAGGCCAACGCGATCCCGGAATAAATTCAATGCTGGGTACGTGCCACGGACGTGTATCGTACGAACAAAAATCCGCGGTTTATCAAAACCCGCGATATTACGAGTTTAACTCTTTGCAAGCCGAGAAAGCGGAAAAGCGAAAGAAGAAACGCGTGAAGAATGAAATCGGTAGTTGCTGGTCTGTGTTCTCGTAGGTGTACGCGGAGCGACTCGCTTTTCGTAATAGAGAGAAGACAGATATAAAAACGTAGCATATACCGCTCACGTTTTTATTATACAGACGTAAACATAAGGTCGTTAAAATTTTCCTTGCAAGTAACTCCGCCGCGAAATAACAAAAAGAAGAAAACGTGTGGGAGGAAAAGAGGGAAGGAGAGAAAGAGAGGAGAAGGATGGAGAAGAACGAAAAAAGGAAGAAGAGAAAAAAACATACGTCTATTTCATGGTTAAAACCAACGCCGCCGTACGGTTGGATGCTGCTGCGTGGACCGTTCCTCTCTTCTTCTCTCCTTTTGTCTCCGTGCAGTGCTCGCCGGTAAAACTAAAATCCCATCTAACGAAAGAGAATTTATTTCCCCGGTGTCGAAATAACGTCGGCGATTTCCGCCGTACTATGTTTCAGATGCGAACGACTTCGCCGTCGTCGTCGTCGTAGTCGTCGTCTACATACGTAAACCAAAACGACCTTCCGTCGTTCCTTTCTCATTTGCTTCCACCATAATAACGCCACCATCAATTTCAATCACGGCTGGAGCAGCACCCGCGTCTTTCAGCTACCTTAAACTTATATCTTCTTCTTCTTCTGGCGTGTCGGTGTTTCCGATCCCGCGCACGCACACCACCCGGCACAAACTTCTCCGAAAGGGAAGATTCAGGATCATCCGTTTTCCTTCTCTCTCTCTCTCTCTCTCTCTCTCTCTCTCTCTCTCTCTCGGTTACTCACACTCTCGCACACCCTCGCGCGAGAAGCCATCTAATGCTACAGGAACGGGATATATCCTCGAGCTGCCCTCCGTATATACCCTTAACAGCCATAACGCTCCACCGGCGAATCCCACGACGTTTTGTCTCCCTTCGGGACGCAGGGTGACGTCGCAATTAAAAGTTCGTGACTAGTGCGTTGGCTCCCGCGTTAATAGATATCCAATTCGTATTGCTTCGACGTAAAAGCCAGGCAGCATGTAGTAGATAGATAGATAGGTAAGATAAGTACTCGATGGTAAAGAGGGCGTAAAAGATAAGGCGATAGACCGTTTAACCGCCTTCGGGGAATAGCAAAGGGTTCCTCTTTCTCTACCAGGAAGGGTAGAGGAAAAATTCAAATCTCACTGAGAGCCCTCCTTAATCTGAAATCCGATCGATTCGAATAGAAAAGGTGGAACGACTGGTGGATGTCTGTATAGTGTACTTCGTTTATAAATATGGAGAGACGTAGTGGCGTATGGAGGATTATCTTGATCCGGCGTATGGGCAATTAATAACGTGGGGTGAGACGGTGGAGTGGGCGAAGAAGGCTTGTAAGAACACGTGCGAGTGAGCGAGATAGATAGAGAGAGATAGAGATAGAGACAAAGAGAGAGAGAGAGAGAGAGAGAGAGATGTTAGAGACAGAAGCGAGAGAAGGATCACTCGTCAACACAGCACGGTTCGCAATTTCCTGACGTCGTTGGCCAGCTGGAAGGGCAAAACGTCGAGGGGTGGCGAACTGGGGCGGCTCGTAAAATTAACGTAACTACGGCAAAGCCTCGAGTTCTCAGCCGCACGAGCGACGTGTCTGCATCATGATCAATGGCGTGTCGCGCGCGCGCTGGGGGCGAAGGCTTTGCTCGTACGTTCGCCGCGCTGCTTGCCGCTCTCTGCGCTCCTAGTCGAGAAACTCGAGAATTTATAGTAGCCCGAGCGGCCTTGAGTCGCCGCGAATGGTGCCCAAGGTTTTAGCGTAATCGTGATGGATCGATCGCTGAAGAATTAACGTCGAAAATCGCCATTTCCCCATCCTCGGCTCACCTAAAACCCTCCTACCTTCATCCTTGTTTAACCCTCGCGGGAAGAGGGATGTGCCCTTTGGCACATTGCTATATAAGCGATCGAGCCCACGGGGAAGAAGCGAGACCCGACACGGTCCTTTCTTCCTTCGATGCCACGATGACGGATCTTTGAAAGTCGGCCGATCGAACGTCATTTTCGCACACACACACAC
>JAIFRP010000039.1:2017412-2027462 GCA_032403825.1 Odynerus spinipes | reverse complement strand
GGAAAAAAAAGGAAAGAGATATACCGATTGGACACTGGCAATCGCGATGCCATCTATACGCGTTCTATTCGATCGTATAATTAACGAGAGAATGAGTTGGAGTGAAAACTAAAAGAAAGAAAAAAAAACATTAAAAGACGATTCTTTGTAAAATAATCGCGAGTTTAATATCGATCCTTTGTCCGAGTTAATCGCGCATCGATAGAACCACCGCTCTCGCGACTATCCTTCGGCGAAAACAGAAAAGACGATTCTGTAGCTTCTCGGAACGAACGCTACGGGGCACGTAGGAGGAATAAAGGAAGAGAACGCCGGTAATAAAAGGTGCCCTTAAGCGTTTCTCCGCGAGGCCAGCAAATAAATAGCTTCGGAGAGTAGAGCGCCCTTGCGGCTTCTGATTTCCTTCTTCTTCCAAAAGAGAGGAGTCGGAGGTGGAGTCAAAAGGAGATTCAAGAATAAAGATTTTGCCTTTCTCTTCTTTTCGATATTCACGCTTGGGATATTACAGGGTCGAGTTTAATCGAGACTCACGAAACTTCGTGATTTTTCCTAACTCTTTCCTTCTTCTTCCTGATTTTGTATATTGTATATTTTTAGAGAGAGAGAGAGAGAGAGAGAGAGAGAGAGAGACGAAACAGAAAAATAGCACAGCTTTGATCTTTCGGCTTTTCGCGATAATAACGTGGAGGTATTCGGTGCGACGTTACAAATCCGTAAAAATGCCAATATAAAGAGACCCAGAGAGAAAAAGAGAGGGAGAGAGAGAGAGAATTAGAAAGAAAAACGAAGAGAGAAACATGAAGGACAGAGAACGAGTGTAGAAGAGAGGGTGAGGAGCACAGGCGAAAGCCATTACTCGAAAAAGCCACTGCGCGTAGCACGTTCGGTCTCGGAAGCTCGACGACGAGGAGAGAAAAAGTGAGAAAAAGAGATAGAGTGTGTGTATGTGCATGAGAGGGAAAGACAGCGTCATGGCTTTTCGATTACGAAGAGTACACGCTCCCACGCGCGCATACTCATATTTACTTAGACATATCTACGTATACCGTGTGCTCCCGAAAGGCGCGAATCTTCTATCTAACTTCTCGATAAAAATGATCTCCTTTAAAGAGTGACATTCATTTTACACGAACGAAGGAAGAAAAGTGTAAGAGAATGACGCGTAGTTATACGAAAAAGAAAAGCTGCGGTTATAATCGCGATTAAGACGAGAAGCGTGCGCGCGCGGGCACAGCTTCCATACTTTCGGATTTCTTCGGAACGACGTATAAAGTTCACCGAGCGAGATCAGAAATTTATGGTATGGCCGTACTTGGAACGAACGGAGATAAAACGGCCTTACGTTCGACCGACCGAAATCTTGTATAACGCTCGGGGATAATCGCGCGATCGTTTCGGAATATTTTACGCCTTCGTAAAGCCCTCGCTTCACTTTTTTTTTCTTCCTTGTACCTTGCGCTTAACTTCTCACCCCCAACCACCCCGTTCCCTTTCATGATCCACAACGACCACGTACCCGTATCTCTATAACAGCACTTCTCGTTCAACCGCATCGTAGCCGGACTTTCGACGTCGCGCGGGAAACTCCGATTAAAATATCGCGCCTCGGTCGCAAATGAAATCCGGTAACCGTTCGCGGAGTGGGAATGTTTGTGAATTTATGCCCGAGATATTTTTCATCACGGTGAGAAGGAAAATGATAGTACTTTGGCGAGAGGAGGACCACGTTTCGGGTGACTCACGAAACGCGCGTAAATCGGTGAGCAATGATCGAGATAAATAAAAGATTAGGTGGCTGGGCTACTCTCGTTTCTCACTTCTCGCGATGTACCACGTGCGCTTACGACCTACCGACAAATTTCAGGCACATACCCTGGCGATTTATAAAAGAAAAATAATACTTACGATGCACACCAACTCTCGAGAGAGAGAACGAAGCCCTCTCGGATTACCGTTATCTCGAGCGTCGTCGCTGAAATTCAACACCCTCGCGATATTTAACTGGTCACTGCTTCAACTTTAACCTCGTAACCGTTTATAACGAGTCTGTACGGCGGCCTACGCGAAAACGTACGTACGCGGTAGTATGGCGTATCTGCACACACGTACGGGGGGGGTATGTATGCATGTATGTACGTTACGAGGAAGAAAAAGAGAAGTAGAAGAAGAGAGAGAGAGAGAGACAGAGAGAGAGAGAAGGAGGAGAGATGGAAGGGGGGAGGAAAGACTGCTTTCGTGCTGTACCGCACGAGATAGAGGAGAGAAAATCTTTTATACTAAATTCAGGGGTTAACCGTCTCGCCACCGACCCTCTTACCTGCTCGGCATAGAAAATAGGCCGTTCTTTGTTCTTACTTTGTCGTGTCCCTGTCGCACCCACTCGTCTTCTCATCCACACACACGGTTTTCTCTACGTATAACTTGATTTATGTGTACGTAGAGACACACGTAAGCGTAAGTACATCCACGACCGCGCACGCGTCGTCATTTTACTCGGATTTCCGGAATTTACGATCTTGGAGATCGCCCAACGTCGAAAATATTGTCGGAGATGCGAATGCGTTTTTGCCGGCGAGCGATTACTCACGAAGAAACAAGAATCTAAGGCCTTTCTTTTCCCCGCTCTCTCGTCTTCGCTCTTCGTCGATAGTCTTTCCTAAAAAGATCGATCGAGGCTTTGCAAGATTCATAGCGCTGAGTCGGAACTATTTCGTCGTCGACTCGTTAAACGTTATCCGTCTTTCTTATCCGAAGGTATAATTTATCGATGGGACTGAGGAATATCGTCAAGATGAAAGAGAGGGTAAGAGAACGGGGGAGGGGAAGGGGAATTGGAGAAAAGAAATAAAAGCAAATGTAAATGCGAACGATAAGAATTCGAAGCAAGGACAGCTTTCCTTCGCGTTTCGCAAAGAATGAAAGAAAGCAAGAAAGAAAGAAAAAAAATCAAGAGTCAAAGTGGTCCATAGCGCTCGTTCGTTTCCGATCGAACGACGCGAGACTCGACGTAATGCCAAAGGTAATCTCTACGTTTTCCCATTAAAAAAGATCGCGAGAGTCTCGGACGATTTATTACAACCATTCCTTCACCCCGTCACCCTCCACTCTCTCTGTCGTTTCGTTTCCACCAGATCCGGAATTGCAATCGCAAATAGAATAAACGTAAAAAGTGTGTGTTCGATGGACGTGTTTTAGCGTACGAGCGGGAAGACGAGATTTCAAGAAAAAACAGCGACGCGCCCCTCCCTCTTTCCGCTTTCCCGACCATTTCTATTAAAAATACAATCTTGATTATTACGGGGTATAAACGCTCGCGAGAAATGTGCACCGGACAAAGTTCCTAGCGGGTTGGCTCGGTTAAAAATATCAAATTTCTGCGCACGTAACGCAAGATCGCGGTTCGAACGACGCGTTGATCGTTTCTATCGTGCACGCGCCACGCCGAACGACGACGATTTTCGGTTCGGCGGAACGACGCGTTTAGCGATCGGAATGACGTCACGTTGCAATCCGGCGAATCAACGCGAGCAAGCTATTACATCCGGGAAAAAGTTCTTAACGCGGATCATTGCCGTCCAATAGCCATTGTATTTCGAAGAGGGTTTTTACTATTTACACTATTCATAGCAACCATCAGACTAAATTCCGTGTCTCCGGAGAGTCACGGAAGAAAACGCGGACACACCGAATAGAACGATAGCTCCCGCGCGTATACGTGTACGCGACGCAAAACTAGGAAACTGAAAATAGAGAAAAAAAAAGAGCGCGTTGAAAAACGGAAAAAAACTAGAAAAACAAACGAGGCGGGACGAATCGCGGTAGTAGCAGCACCGAGACGCTTTTGTACCCGCGGCGGACCTCGAAAGTGGCACCGATCCAAATCCCATTCGCATCCGCCATAGGAAAATTCATACGGAAATGCAAACTCGATGGACGCTCGAGGGAACGGGATAGAGAGAAGGTGTGTACGTGTGTATGTGTGTGCGCGCGCGCGTGCGAGGAAGAGGTGCGACACGCGTATGCCAGTCCGCTCATAGTCGTGTACAATGTATCTATGTGTATGTACACCGTCCCTTTCGTCAAATTCCTGTCACCCCCCTCTCTCATCTACATATGTATCGTGTTCGCACGCTGGACCCTCCATGTCCTTCCCGTGTGCCTCTATGTCCTTTCAGGGCAGGCAGGCGTGCAGGTAGGGCAGTGTACGCGCGCGTGCGCGTCCTAGAGTACTCGTGTGTCCACCATGCGCGTTTGACTTCCCGAATAAGCAAACATTTACCACCGCGATACACGCGGATCACCTTCTCGATGTCGAGTTTACTTTCCAGCTTCGAGCGTACACGCTCACGGACAGCTTACCCGTGGGAAATCGGATTATAAGCGGACTCTCCGAAAGCGACCGGCCGATATGTTACTTCCTCGTTCCCCACCCCCCTCTTCTCATCCTCTTCCTCGTCCTTATCCTCATCCTTTCTCTCCTAGCTATCAATTAAGAACAAATTGTAGGATCCTCGTCGACTATTTGCGCCATTACTTCCGACAAATCCTCCGAGTAATATTTTGATGCATCAACGAATCCCCGCTCCTTTCTATTTTTCTGTCTTTTTTCTTCTCGTTGACCGTCGAAGCAAATATCAACCTATTCTAGGTCGTAGTCTCGATCGAAAAATCTGAATATCCGTGGAAATGCCCCAAGCTCGAAACGATCTCCGTTCGCAAAATCCACGATATCGTTCTTCCACGATAAGTCCTCCAGCGATTATGTTTATGGATGCGAGGATAGCGATGCGATACGCGTTGTACGTTCGAATTCTGTCGAATCTCTCCTGCATCGCTCGTGTCATTGACCATTTTTTATTTGTCTTCCTTTTCTTCTCGAGATAAGACTTTTGAATCATTAAAAAGCAAACGTGTAATGAGATAATACAAAATTTGAGAGTTTCTGTAGTTTTCTAATTCTGTAAGTATTATCATTCCTCGAGTATCGACTGAATAAAAATCTTGTTATCGTTTAACAACGAAATTTTATGATTTCACGAGAATTTTTCAAACGTCAATGGTTCGAGCTCGAACACGATCGACTTACGAATATTTTTCTTTTCCCGACGAAAAGATGTCGATAGAAAATAAGGAGAAATTCAGTAACGCGACATCAAGAAACGGAAACGCGACCACGAATGAATGGAAGCTGTGAAACGCGAGTAATGGAAACGTACGCGGAGCGCGACGTTTTACCGCGCGTAGATTTCTCTGTCTCGCGTTTAAGAGCGTACGTGCACGTTCTCTCTCTCTCTCTCCTCCCCCTCCTCTCCTCTTTCTCTCTTTCGGAGTGTTCGCGCGCACTGGGCAAGTATTATAGATCAATTTCGTGCTGACAGGCGGTGCGCGTTATTCTCGCGCTCGTAGAAGTCGCATTTTCTGTGCACAAAGACGCTTTACCATCTCTCTCTCTCTCTCTCTCTCTCTCTCTCTTTCTTTTTCTTTTTCACTCACACACCTATACTTCTCTTATACGAGAAATCACGATTCCATTGTTATATTTCATACGTAAAGAATTTTCTATTGGCTCCGGCATCGGTGCTTTTCAACGAAACGCGATCAAATATTGACCACCGTAATGACGTTCCAATCTATACATACATATATATGCATACCTACATCCTTACGTTCCTTCTTACCGCGAATAACGCGCGTCTTTGGAATGACTATACGCGATTTATCCTACATCCTGTGTTTATCGTGAATTTCTTCGAAGAAAGGCGTACGATATTGCAGCTCTCCTCTGGACGACCGATTCTTCCGAACGTCTATCACTATTTCCTGATTTGAGAATATTAAAACTCTCGAAGGATCGAGTCTGCAATATTTATGAATAATACATACGATAAATAAGATTTACAGTAAAGAAACGCGACACGTCGCTTATAAACTTTTTTATAATCGCTTCGATAAGATGAAAGGTAGACACGCTTGAAAAGAACGGAGAAAGAGAGTGAGGCGTTCTTTAAAAAAAACGTACTGCAAAACGCTCTCGAGTACTTATCGCTGGACGCTGAGCGGAAATACTCCCAAGGTCCGGCGAGTTCTTGGCGAGTACGTCCGTGACTATAAGTGGCTCGTGCGAAGTCTCGAGCAGGTACATAATACGAACCGGTAATAAGTCGTGAAGTTTAAAACGAAGTAGGGACGACGAAGAAGCGTTGGGGAAGAACGAAGTACGAGGAAGAAGAAGAAGAAGAAAAAAGAGGAGAAGGAGTGGGAGGAAGAAGGAAGGTGGCAGAAACGCCGCGAGCCACGCTCGCGTTCGTGTTTGCCGAGCTGTTCGGCCGGCGCGACGCTCTCGTTGTAATGTAAATTCTTCGAGAATTGCGGCGGCGCGCAAATTGCCGCGATAACAACTTCCCCAGGCTCGAGGAGCTACGACGACGACGACGACGTTGAATTGGAACGCGTCGCGGCCCTGCCCACCACTACCAACGCTGCTAGATATAAGAATGCTTAATTCCTCGCGGCTTTCTCTCCTCTTTACTTCCACCCCCCAACCACTCGCCGACGACCCCTATTTTTCACGATCTTCCCCTCATCGTTCGAAAGAAGCTTTGGAAGCTCCCTCACCTTCACCGGCACACAAAGATATTATATTTTCTCTCTCGCTGTCCTTTCCTTCGGATTTCGATCTGTTTCCATTTGTACTCGAACGAAAGACATATTCTATCTTCGATGACGTAGGTTATAAATCCCGTTGAATATATCAGAGATGTCTGTAACTGATCATAGCTGGCTATCAAACTTAACAAGTTCGTGTTCTAATTTGATCTAAGATTTCTGATAATAAACGTAAATGTTCTTCCTCCCTCTCCCTCTCTCTCTCTCTCCTTCCTTCTCTCTTGCTTTATGTATTCTCTCATTCCGATTGTCCATACGTCTGTTACGATCTTAGAGATAGTAGTGGTCCAATTCAGTCGTCCAGCGAAGCCCCGGCTCGTCCGAGATCCTCCATTCCGTTATCGATCCCGGGCGAGTATCAACTAACGCAACCGTTCTCCTTGAATCCCAAGACACGACTGACTTGTATTTGACATGTTTATTTACATGACCCTATTACCGAGGACGTGCTCTTGCATCGACACGAATGGTTTCCTTCTATTTGGTAACTCAATATTTAGTATGCCATTTAAGTGACATGTATAGTGAAATGTACATCAATGCTTCATTTGTTATATATTATTATTGGGACGTTAACAGGATCGATCGAACCTTTAACTCAATATATCGAACTATTAATCGCAATTAAAACAGTTTAGTGAAGCCTGATGTAAAAAAATATCTAAATAAATTTCGTATAAATGTTTGTTCTACAAATATTGCAAAATACATCGACAAAGGTGAAACGATTTATAAGAAATTCTCTGGTCAACGCGTTAGTATCGAACCCTATCGTTAGATTTACTTTCCCAAGGTATCGCCATAGCTGCCCGAAGATATATGTAGGTACATACATATGTACATACATATATACGCAGGGGGTTGTATGCAACGGCAGATAGGAGAAAATATTTTGTATTCGCTTCGCCGCCGCCGAGTCGTCTCTTTTTAGGTAAAATCGATTCGAAAACGACTCGTTGCGATAGTGTGTGTGCGCTCGCGACACTCTCCTCCATACGTACGTATGTACATACATACGTAGATAGATTCGCGTACGCACGAGTAGTATAACACCGGGAGGATCTCGTTGCGCGTTGTAATATTTTCCAATCTTATCGGCGGTCGACGTCAGGTGTTGAATAATGTTGAATAATGGCGGTCGACGAAGTGCCGCGAGCGGCGTATATTACTCCGAGGTAAATTACCGAAGCGCAAGTGTAATTAGAATCTGATACGTTCGGCTCAGAGATCGCAATGTAGTTATCGTAAATTTCCGTACGACCGTTCGCAGGAATATCGGCGATCTCTACGAGCGACGTTTTCCCAAAAGTTTTATCTTTCCCCCGCACGTGTTCGAATTATCGTTCGAGACCGAGCGACCTCGAGAAACATCGTCGTTAAATGAAATTCATCGTAAATAATTTCGCGCGTCTTGAAACGCTCGGCGGCGCGACGGGCGCGATAAAATTGCGATTTTTCAGTTTGGGCGAAAAGAGATCTACGACGACGATCGTATCCAATTTCGGTGAAGTTCGCAAAAAAAAGGAACAAAGAGCAACGTTCCGTCGCGTGTATAACACGGGTACGTAGCGACGTGCGACAAAACGTTACGGCGACTACATTTTTCGGGCTGCGAAATACAATATGACGAAAACGATATAAATATTCGTTACTTCCGACGATGAGCTCGACATCGGCGGGAGAAACGCGGAACGTAAAAGCAAATTCCCGTGCTGCCTCGTGCATCCGTACGCTACGCAAACTGAACGTGGGTTAGAAGACAGCAACGCGCTTTAAGAGTAATGGAAAGCTACGCGCATTTCCGTTGTTTCCCGAATGCAACGTGGACGGTTGTTGCGTATAGAAAAACGGAGAATAAAAGTAACGTAGGAGAAGAGTAATATGAAAAAACGAGACACTGTGTATGTTCCGGCTTGGCGACGATGTCGACGATTGTGAAATAGTAACAAAATATCGGAGTAAGCGCGTATGTCGATCTGACCACGGAAGAAAGGCCCGATGTCAATTAGTGACTTTAATAAAACGGTTATAGGTATATGCGTGAAAGAGAGAGAGAGAGAGAGAGAGAGAGAGAGGGAGAGAGAGAGAGAGAGAAACTGGAATCAAGCGATCGGCGCGAAAAAAGCGGAAAGCCCGGAT
Organism: Odynerus spinipes; assembly: GCA_032403825.1. NCBI lineage: Eukaryota > Metazoa > Arthropoda > Insecta > Hymenoptera > Vespidae > Odynerus > Odynerus spinipes. The sequence goes on along the minus strand of JAIFRP010000039.1, from coordinate 2,018,657 downwards.
GATCAACGGCACGTGGCTCGAAAACGCAATTAACCGAGCGATCGACACGGCAGAATGATTTTTTCGGGCAACGAAGGCAACCAACCCTTTCTCACGTACGTATGTGCATCCCGCGTACTCGAAAGAGGGTGCGCACGTAAATACGAGTCGATAGCAGGAGGGTGAAGCTGCGAATTATTGCGCATCGAACGATTATCGATACGAGTCGTCCCCCGGCGGTGGTGGCATCGACGGTGGTGCGACAAAAAGCGAGGACCGGTAACTATGCGACGAGCGTTAAATTATTATGCGGAATCACGTGTAAGTTTACTGCAAATCCCTGCGCGCTGCGTAGAGAAGGTACGAGCGAGCGAGATGGACTGACGCGGAAATAGGGGGAGGAGACAGAACGAAGCTCTAATTTTCCGCTCGAAACGTTCGTTCCAAATTAACCGTGTCGCTGGTTCGTGCACGCGGATAATAATGTCGTGACACGTATCGGGTTTCTCAATTCTGGAATTAACTTATCTGTACGTTGATACGCACCAAGGGTAAGTGAGGGAGAAGGTTGGAGGGTGGAAAGGAGAGAGGGAAAGAGAGAGAGAGAGAGAGAGAGAGAGAGAGAGAGAGAACACGCAAGAGGCACGCGAGAGACCTTGCGCGCGCGCGCGCTCGAGCGAGGGGGGCTCGAAATCTCTGCTTATGAAAGTATATATGCGCCAGCTTGATTTGAAAATGGATGTGGCGTCGGGGTCCATGAGGTTTGCGAGGAGAACGTACATACTCGCTGTGCACTGCTGCTGACGAGGATGGAACTCTGGATATCCGTCTAACTCGGCGGGCTTACGCTGAAATATGTCTCGCGCTTAAAACGAGACGCGTAAACTAGGAAATTCTGTGTCCTATCCTTTTTCTTCATCTTTTTTTTTCTTCTTCTTATTTTTATCACTAGGTATAAGGTTCGGACGATTCAGCGACCTACATAGATATCTAGCTATGTCGATGAATTATTCATCGAGGAATTTCAATGGGAATCCAATGAGTGCGGGCGACGGGACAGCAGCGAATTTTTAATTGAATACATTTGCTCGATAGGAACTGTCGCCCAAATTGGATAACCGCGGATGCTGGGAGACTTCAGGAAAAGATGCTCCTACTTTCGTGTCATTAATGTTTCAACGCGTTTACGTAGGTACATAGGGAAGAAGAAGGAGAAAGGGAAGGGAGGACAGAAAGGTACTGTGTATGAGAGTGTGTGTGAGAGAG
>JAIFRP010000039.1:1975276-1985391 GCA_032403825.1 Odynerus spinipes | reverse complement strand
ACGAAATTTCGAGGGAGAACTCTTTAAAGAGTGAATCATAAATAAGAAATTAATGGCCCCACGCCAAGAGTCGATAAAAAGCTATTCAAGTCGGAAGTCGAGTCGAGACGAGACGTGGAAGCGTAGTAGACTCGTACCGTCCATAAATAGTACTTTCAAAAATGATTCGACGATCTCGTCGCTTAAATCGGTCCTTTTCGCCGTTCAGATTACACCGCGACAAGAGAATGAACCTCGACGAACAGACGAACCGAGCGAAAGCATTCTCTCGTTTCTGTCTAATTATCAAGAAACCGTGATGCTTTGCAAGCCCGTTATTAATCTTACCGAAGTGCACGCTGTACTTTCATTAAGAGGAGTACTCGTGAAACGTTACACGCTTCGTGCCACGAAGGTATACACCTATATGTCCATATGTGCACCTATGTGTAGGTACCTAGATCGTGATATCGAAACCGTAAAATAAAGTTCGAACCTGGCTCGTTCGAAAAGTCCATGGGTGTGCAACGACGTCACGATGAGCACGTCAAAAATTGATAGGCTTCGATAACTCGTCCGGTTTTAATTCATCCTCCCGCGGCGAACACGAACAAGAGTATCGCGTGACTTCGATCGGGCCGATCGATCTCTCGCGATTCGATATTTTTTTTGTTTGATGCTAGAAAATTTATCTCGTGCAACGATCTCAACGTAATGTTTAAATTGATAAAAATCAGTTTGGCGAGTTAAGGAATAGCCTAGTTGACCATCAAGATGATTAAATATTCAGCAAGTGCTATCCTATGGAGACTAAGAACGACTAGGATCGAATTGCCTCGGGCTTCTTCGCTTACAGTTCCGATGAATTTACGCGCGGAGTGCTTTTCCGAAATAAATACGACGAGGGTGCATCGCATTCCGTTATGGTCCGGATTGACAACAACAAGGATCGATTTATTGTCACGTACAATAAACACGTAAATATTTGCAAATATAGAGTACCCGTAAAGTGCGATGCCACAGTAGATATGTATGTACGTGCATGTAGATGACGCCGATAGATACGGAAAAATAAGCAACGTTTTCTCCTTCGTTTCGTTGTGACAAAAAAAAATAAATAAATAAAAATAAGAGAGAGAGAGAGAGAGAGAGAGAGAGAGAGAGGGAGAACGGAAAACCGTGCTCGCGCGCGCGAGGTAAAAAATGGACGCGATCGATAGTTTTCAAGCGTGAATATCCGCAATGTACGGGCCGACGCGACGCAACGATAATCCTTAAACGAGTAATACCGCGCGAAACCCTCTCCCGTGATTATTTTTCGTGCTCGGTGTCAAAACGTACTCCCGTTCGATCCTCCCTACGTTGATTAATAATTCTGTCACGTCGGTTAATTATTCGTAACGCAGGAGCGTAACTATTAAAATCACGATCGTTAATTCGCTTCGATACACCGGCCTCGGGCCGAAATCATCCGCGTTATTTGTCGATTCTATTAAATTTATTTATTTACTTTCACGCGTGACTCTTTTAATTGTAACCGTTTCTCGTTCGGTGACAAATTGATTCGTTTTTGCCTTTTCGTCATATCTCGTAACGAATCGAACGTAGGTATGTACATGCCCGACGATATTTTCCATACGCCACGTGTGTCGTCGATGATAATGAAAACGTTTGTACAGTAACACCTCCGTTATCCGAACTTTGTTTATCCGAACGTACTGGGACGTATAAGTTGTGATGAAGGTGAATAACAAATGATGAAGAAACTGCTGAAAGAGTTAAAAGAATTTATAAGGTCTCTCACAGCTTCAGGAATAGTCATCAGGTGGTGGTATGAAGCATCCCAAGAGAGTACCCCGGAGAATAATTAACTTAAAAAAAAAAACGTAATGTAGTAGCTCGGAAAGATTAAAAGAACAAAGACGATTAAAATACATGTATATAATACGTGTAATATATAAGAAATTATAATTTTTCACATCAAGTGTACTTACAATCTCAAGCGTTCGATTATCCAAAAAAATTCGATTACCGATCACCATGAACCCAATTAATTCCCATAATCGAGGTTGTACTGTACTTGACAAATAAAAGAAGACAGGCAATATAACGATTTCTCGAGTAGGCAAAGAGTAAGCTAAGTTGAATCGAGCAAGAATCGCCGATTATGTTGTCTCCGTTCCCGCGTCTTCCTGGGACGGATTCGCAGTCGCCGAAACAATTTTCATTAAGCGCGACCACGTTCGTTGCCGTGCAGACCGACTAATGCGGCAACATTCATCAAGGTGAAACTCCGTTTTATCGAGGAGAGGAGGAGGTAGAGAAGAGAAGATAGGAGTCGTCGGGACGGAAGGGGAAGAGAGAGCCGAGGAAGGATACGCGGCTCTCGCAACTAGGTTGAACTAAACGCGGTAACATTATCGCAGCCCACGGAATCGAGGAAGCGGCGCGAGCTCGCTTCTATTTCATAAATTTGCAACTTACTTTCAGTTTAGCAGACGCGCTATCACGAACGCTATCCAACTACACATACATACATACATACATATATACATACATACATACGTACGTTCGTACGTAAATATAATATAGATCGCGTGCGAGCGCTCGGACTTTTGCAAACATTACGCTCATACGGTTCGAAATGAACCGTCTTGCGTATCTTGTTAGACGGTTGCCGTGAAATTAGTGCTAAACGATCCGTCGAATTTGCCTACGAGACGATGCTATCACGAAATCATCAAACATCGTTGTTCTCTTTTCCTACTTCCTAAGTGAAACAAACTAGACAAGCGGTCGGCGTATTGTGAGATGCGTTTATTAAAGACGTGTGTGTGTGTGTGTGTGTGTATTTGTACCTTTATTATAGCATAATTTAAAACAACGTATGTGTATGTTAACATAGAGGACGGAATGAGTACGTGTGTGAGCAATGACGCGTTGTAAGAAAAGGACAGTAGGGAGAGTATGGTCATTTGTTTTCAGGCGGACACCGAGGTGTAAAAAGGACATTTTGAAGAAGGAGACGTCAGAGTTCAAGTAATATAGATTGTGGTGTGGTATTGTTATAGAATTGCAAAGTTGTAAAGTCGTAAAGGTATAATCGAATACATTTAGTTTAAATATTGCTCTATAAATCTATTTCACTCTTTTCTTCCTTTTCTCAAATTCCTACAGTATCGTTCGATAAAATCCTCCCTTCTTCCATTCCTTTTGCCACATACCCGTATATCGCACCTGCAACGTATTTTCCAAAAGACCTGCTATACATATGCATGTAGATACATAGAAACGCGTGATTCCCGTGTACTATTCCATATTTGCAGAAGCGTTTGAGTGGAACGATTCCGATGAGTCGTCCGATATGCGTATGCACGTAGAACGTGTCATTTCGCTGAAGTACCATAGCGAAATACTTTGTTTCGCGGACCACGGAACAGTCAAAATACAATTCCCTATTCTAATCGGAAAATAACACCATATTATGCATTATATCGGAGATAATAGAGTCACAGAGATGGATGCCACGGGAATTGCTTTGATTTCGACGTTAAGGCTGTTCCGTGCGATACCGCTAACGAAACACCATTGTCTTTACGTTGCTATACGTTTTCGGTTAATTAATACGGATAAACTGTGCTTGCTTCCTCTAATTGTAAGTACATCTAGACTGGTTCATTATACAATACAACGGCGCGAGTAGACTGTATATCCTACCACGAACATCGAACGAAGAAGCTTCGGCTGGTTGTGTAATACTGTAATAGGGAAACGATATGTTGCTCGTCAAAATCATCCCCTGCACGGTATACGTAAGCTAATTAAATGATTATTACTCGACAAATTTCGGCTTACTCACATTTGTAACGTTACGCAGTGGCGTACGCGTGTGTCGCTATATTATACAAAAGAAACACGGACACGAAGGGTTTAAACGACGCTCGATTTACAGTCCGATTCGGGTTACTACGATAATGCGATATCGCATAATGATTCCCATTATTATAATAGTAGATATGATAAACGTAATAGAATGATATATCATTCCATGAGAATACATTAGTAAATCGCATAAATTGTAGCTTCATCAACGCCCTCTTCGTACCCCTCTATCCTTTCTAACCCCTAATAATATTACTACCGCTTTTACAACATACATCGAATTATAATAATATTCTCGATCACTCCTCGTTAATCCTTTAAATTTGCAGTGTATCAATATCGAAACAACGGCCGATCGATGGATTTTACTATTAGGTCGAGTCATAAGTAACTTCCGATGCAGCTAATGTAAGTAGAACTTATTGTTCGTATCTATTCACTATAAGTTACTGCGACAAATGAATTTTTGTTTTCATTATACAAATGAGGGTTCAGTTAGTCCTCTGTCAACTTTTGGTATGATACACGTTACATTAAACTGTTTTTCTTAACCTCTGAAAAAATCCGCAAAAAGCACATATTCGTCATGTAATGCTTTGAGAATTTAAACAAGGTAATAATGCTAAGGCGACAGCTGAAAAAATATGCAATGTATACGGTGAAGGATTAGTAACTGATCGGACAGTTAGACATTGATTTGTAAAATTCCGTTCTGGAGATACAACCTAGTCAGTCAGGCTGTCGAAAATTTCTTCCAGTCCAAACCAACCACATTTTACAAGGAAAAAATTAATAAACTGCCAGGAAGATGGAAGACGGACATAGATAATAGTGGCGAATACATAATAAATTAATATAATTTTGTTATTTAACGAAAGCAAAATAAATGCCTGATATAAAACGGAAGTTACTTATGACTCGATCTAATACATCTCGTATCGCATAAATTCGTCGAAAATATGTCGCCATCGGTGATAGTCGATAATGAAAAGATCGTGTTAGCGGTATCGAATGTATCTAGCTTTACGTTGGGTCAAAATAATCGAAGGATAAAAGGCGTTCGAACGATCGAAAGAAATGAAATTCTCGAGTAATCTTAAAGGTGTGAAACGAAACGACGCCTTTGAGGTCGAGCTTTGTTCCAAGACGCCGTGAAAAGCCATCTCGATGATATCTGTCTTTGAAGATCGTAATCCGATCGATTATCTTGGTGCTTATGCGCCGACTGGTGATAAAGGCAGAAAACGAGAGAGAGAAAGAGAGAGAGAGAGAGAGAGAGCGAGAGAGAGAGAGACAATGACCTACCTCGATGATCGTTTCTCTAAAAACTGGGTCAAGATGCTCGTCGCGACGATTCTTTTGTCTGCATTCCAGAGCGAAGCGTGCCGAGACGTTCGGCCGACGGATTATCCCCACCCATTTCCTACTTCCTACGATTACGTCTGGCCCTGAGTCGCGTGGCTTACTCTTACTACTAACCGGGCTTGCTCCGAAGTTTAATTCCTTTGGAATTTAAATTGGTGTAACTTAGGTGTGCTCCTTCTTGAATTGGTTAATCTAAAAGGCTTCGTACTGTTAGGCGAAGCGCGCGTATTCACTCGAGTCGCTCGACGTATAGTTAATACACTTCTTTACGAAACAAAACAAAACTTTCTTAGGTACATATCTCCGTACGTTCGCTCTGCTCCGCGGCTCGGTCGAGACTGTCCCTTTCTATTATTTATTTACATAACGACGCAACGAGCGGTGACTCGGTTCCGCTGCCGAGTATCGAGTGGGGATAGTATAACGGGTGAAGCGAGTCTCGCTACAGTACCTTCGAATTAAAAAAAAAGAAGAACATAACTCCAAGAAAAAAGAAATAATCGCTTGGACAAGTTTATTAACCTACACGAGCGTACCCTACACTCGAGCTTTTACCGAGAGAACAAAAAAGTTAGTCGAATTAGCGAAGCGAACGGAAAGATGGAAGAGCGTACTTTTAATTCCCGTCCCAGGAGAGGGAGGAGAAGGAAAGAAAGGAATGAAGGGCGGTGAAAAGGAAGGGACAAAAGACAGGAAGAAAAATAGAAAAAGTGGGAAAGATGGAAAAGAAGGACTGAAGAAGGAAAATCGTCAGCGCGTTGTTTTAATGAAGTGTCGCCGGTACACGGTACACCGAGGGGCGGGGGAGGGTCGAGGAGTAGCAGCATGCTGGCGTGGGTGGGACGTTCATTTCGCACGTACGTAGCTTTCGCTTCGCGTTGAAAATTACGCGGGATGGTGCGGGCAGCTCAGACGACGAGAAGCCTGCCGACGATGCCGTGTGTCCAGCAGCGAGGTGAAACGAGAAAGTAAGAGAACGTTGGGAGGATGGTGAGAGGGCGGGGGGCTTGGATCGTCCGACGAAAAGGCAGGAAAAGTGAGGAACGCCGTGGAAACTCGGCAGCCAACAAAAAAAAGAGAAAAAAGGAAGAAAAAGAGGAGGAGACAGAGAGAGAGCGAGCGAGCGAGCGAGAGGGAGAGAGAGAGAGAGAGAGAGAGAGAGAGAGAGAGAGAGAGAGAGAGCAAAAGGGTGACGCGAACGCCGCTCTCGTGGAAACGCAAGCTAGCTATCTCTTCGGCTTCCCCTGTCCGCGTAGATGTTGACATTGATATTAACACGGAGTACGAGATGAAATACGCGCGAAGACAAGTCGACTAAATGGTACCATCCACCGTTGTCGTCTCTGTCCCCTATTCGCCGACTCGAATCTCTCTGTCTCGTCGGGGCAGCGAAAAAGTTTCGAGTAGGCACGTTCGTAACGCGTGAAAAAGATGAAAGATGTTCTCGTCCTAAATATATCTATATTATATACCTGTCTGTCTTATTTTTCATTATTGTAATAACGCTTTACATTGTCTCGTGGTAAACGAGAATAACGTATATACCTAGGCCGAATTTTTTGCCTCGCGAGGGATTACCAATGAACGAGATCGAGACGCGATAAAAAAGGCGATTAAAGTGACATCGAGCGAATAGAAGTCGTAAAATAAGAAGGTAGAGGTATCTCCTATCTCATGGGCTTCGGCGGCTAGGAAAGTGGGCGTGGCCGAGAGACGACCCGTAGAAAAGTGAAATCTCTCGTAGAGTCTTCGTAAAAGATGAGAAAAATAAAAGGGCATCGATGGGCGGCTCGCGTCGTTTTACCCTCGTCAAAGCCTCGGGAAAAAGCAACGCCTCGTTGTCGCGGCAAACTGTAAAAGGAAAAGGAAGGCACGCTTTTCCCCGTGGCTCGTTAACATTTTCGAATTTCTACGGTAGGAGAACTCTCGCAGGGTGGAAGGATCCACGTAATCTCCTCTCCTCCCCCCCTGCTCCTTTCACCTTCGCCACCTTCCGCTTTCCACGAGCTCCGCAGAAAATCACGAAACGTTACGAGCGCGCCTGGAACGCGATTGTGCTTTAAGACCACCAGCGGCGGCGTCCTGTTTCGTTTCGCAGCGACGTTTTCGCTTCGCTCCACGCTCCCCTGGTAATCCTGGACTTAGAAAGCTCCGGGTTTCCGGTAAAATGGCCCCGCGCGCAAACACGACATAGTCGACGCGAAATCGACGAGGAGTTGCGGCCGGCAGTTAAATCCGTCGACGACATCGTGCAAACGACGTACGCGCCACGCACAGAAAGTCGTTTCAAGTTAATGCTGATTATCTACTAAAATTCCGACATTTCTTACCGACTATCTTCTCTGTTTTTAACAATGTATTTACCCGAACGAGGACTAATTACGAACAGTTCGACGATCGTGTTATCCCTAACCTTATTTTTACGGTCCCGTTAAATTAACGATTATACTTATATAAGTGTAATGGATTCTGCTGAATAAAAGTCGATAATGAAAATACATATCTCGTTTCTTTGAAAAATCCCGATAGACCGAACGCACCCTGTTTCCTACCTAAATTATTATGACGAACGACTGATTCGGTCGGACGGTATTGAAAAGAACCGGGTACTCCATGCCGCTGTAATCACTCTAATGTCTTTTTTATCCGTTTGAACAAGCGTTGCTCGGGGGATCTGAACAGAACGCTACTAACGAAATTGAGGCGGCTCTATATACGCTCGTTCGTTGTACGTACATACATTGTTCGAAAGAAGTCCTAGAAAAGTATTCACGGTTGAGCATCGAACGAGCGCGAGAATAATTATCGGAAAAAATGAACCAATAGCGAACTGTTCGCGACTTCGTCGGAAATTAATTAAAAAAGAAAGACAATTAATTTACCATTAGAAAAGAAGACGTTAAATTTAAATAATTAACACCGACGTTTCTCCAAAAGCTCCGAGAATCGTCGTTGATCTTCGCACACGATTCTTCGTCAAGCAGCCAATCGTGGTGCGAGCAAACATTAGCGTTGAATAATATACACACGCGAAAGCGTACAACCGTTCACCGCGACGCTGATACAACTGGATGCGTGAGACAAGGTATATATGGTAATCTACCGCAAGCTAGACTTCGAGCCGTTAACGATTCCGTGTCCTGTATTAATCTGAATTTCAAATTCTTGCGCGATGGCATCTCGGTTACTCGATGGCTAAAAGGGAAAGATGCGATGAGAAGAGAGAGAGAGAGAGAGAGAGAGAGAAGGAGGGAGGGAGGTAAATTTGCGCGCGCGTGCACAGGAGAGAATACAGAGAAAGTGACGTCTGGCTTGGAGGAAGTTCGCGGAAAGCAAAACAGATCGCCATTCCTAGACTGGCCGAAAGTTTTCCTATTCCCGGTAAACAGCCAGTTAAAACTGCTTTGTATGTGCTATTTCCCAAAAATGAGGTTTATCCGATAAACGCGTTACCGCACACGGAAACGAACTCCGTGTAAATGTTTTCTCGTAGAAAAACGAGTAAAATATTTCAGCGGGTCGAAATGGTAGGAGGGAAACGAGGCAAAAGTATATTTTACAAGTTTCGACAATTTTCCGCGTTCGATAATCAAAGCCACTCGATGTGGATGAAATACTATTCTTATTTGCATTTAAATAAAATAATTCGGTATTAATGCTCGTTTGAAAAACAGCAAAAACATTCGAGAGACGAAAACGCTCGCGATTATTTCAAGTTTAAAGCTCGTTGTCCCTGCTGCTTATTGTCGCGACTAATCTGTGTTCTCTATTCGAGTCAAACGTAGTTTTCAGCATACATGCACACGCGTAGGTACGTACAAGTGTGTAAGCGTACACACATACGCGCGCGCGCGCGTATGTACAGTGCATATTCTCGAAAATATCGAGGAGGAACAATGGTTTTGAGTCTAACTACCGTAGCGGCAAGGAATTATGCGAAATCCCTATTTCTAATCCTCTCTGTTTTCGGTAGCAACGACGATGCGACACACTCGCGTAGAAATTCTACGTTCAAAGATTCGCGTGTGTTCGTTCTCTCGTAAACGAGGAAAGAGATCACTGTCCATTTCTCGAGCGTGAGAACGACCGATATCGCTGCGCGGAGAAATGTTGTACCGAGAAACTCCCTTTCCTTACTCGGAGAAAATATCGCGCCGATTTCGTTTCGCTGCGCGACGATGAATTTGCCGTCCGCTGGAGAGAACGAGAAACGGACCGATTTTTTAACGAATACGCGTCATTTACGGGAAACGATCGGAAGAAGAGTGAAAGAGAAAAGAGAGAACGTTCTTCGAGGCATTGCGAAGAAATTTATATTTATCGTATCTCGCCCAGTTACTCGTTTTAAATCATTTCGAGATATATCGATTAAATCGATACCGTTCGCTGGAAAACGAAACGAAACTAGAGAGAGAGAAGAAAAATTTATGTTTGAAACTAACACCGATCGAAAAAGTACTTTATGTTCGTGTTCGTAGTTCTTCCCCCCNNAAACCACTGTTAAATAATAGATGCGATAAGAGAAAAAAGCTAACAAATATGTGAAATACAGAGTACCGTGTACCTACTCGAACGAGTTTATTCTTCACCGAGCGATTATGTGTGTTCGCTCGTTGTACAAATCAAAGGAAAAATTTCATCTCGCGAGACGAGAGTACGATAAATATAAAAAAACTTTTTTGAAAAAAAATAGAAACCGACTTCGAAAATGGAGCGTAAAAAGCGCTAAAAAGCATAAAATAATTTTAGGTTATAAATTAAAATGATACTAAAAAAATTGCAACTTTTTCACAGGCGGCACAAAATTAACAGTACATTCTGCTAAAGAGGCATCTGGCTCGTTCGGATCTCAGATTTCAGAGTGAATGTACTCATTCTTATGTCGTGAA